>NW_019104518.1:1283594-1336979 GCF_001995035.1 Momordica charantia | reverse complement strand
GCAGTGGGTGGATGGGGGTGGCGGAGATTGTGGAGACCGAAGAGGAGGATCATATGTTTCATTTGAATGATTTGGAGGGTCAGAAAGCTAAGGATTTGATCCGACAGTTGGCGGTTTTCTTCAACAGAGACATGCCCCCTCCTCTGCTCATTTGAGTTTTTGACTGTGTTCTTCTGTTTACAAGGCTAATTGTTTAAGTTACGGGACCAGATTTGTAATTTTGGTTCAATAATATGCAGAGTTCAGAGACCTAATATGTTGATTTTGGTCCTTAACAACAAGTATCAGGAGAAGATGAAACTACGATATAATCATATAAACCCAATTATATCAGCATCAATCATGTCCTAATTTTTGGAAAAAATAACATGGTACACGCGACATCTTAGAATATAAAGGTGCATATATTACCATTTTCCTTGTTTCTATCAACTGAAGAATGTTACAACAATAGAAACCAACAGACATTGAAGAACCTGACATCCCGATTGGGTAATAATGAACGTGTAGCTAATAATTGGATTAAGTTTAAATGGAGAACCTTTTTAGTTGGGAGGAAATGACAGTGAGACATTGAAATTGCAGCTTCAAAACACTACCGTGTCTAGCATTGTTCCTAATGTTTGGATGATGTTCGACGACATCAAGTTGGAGACATGTTCTTCGAGGTGTTTCTTTGCATCTTGTCTGCCCACGTTCGCAATTGCGAGCTTCTCGGGGGTCAGCTCGTCTTCCTCCTGCACTGCTTTGTTGTACTTGATAGCCAGATTCAGCATTTCCTGCTCGGCACAAATGAAATCATAAAATACATCAATTACCAGACTACTGGATCATTAACTTTCACGGTTCAAAAGAAGAATTCGCTTACTTGGACAGTCTGCTCGTTAGTTTTTGAATGGGTGTCGAATCGACGAAGTGTCAGACCATCAGTCCATTTCTTCTTGTGAAGGTTGAGCAACATCTTCTCCTCAAGCTCGTTCTTCCTGTAGTTTATCGCAATCGAGTAATAATGCCGGTTCAATCCATGGATTAATGCCTGGAAGTTATCATAGATGATGAATAAGATAAAATGGTAGATAGCTAGAGAAAAATTCAAAGATAATTTAATTGCTCGCCACCCACTTGAATGGATGGTTTATTAAGATGCCCGAGGTTGGACGTTGTTTGTCGTGGTTCTTGTCCAAGCATCATGGTCTGTGGGTTAATCAGACGGAAAGCATCAATCACCACCTTCCCCTTAACACTCTGGATTGGATCCACCACCACAGCCACAGCTCTCTGATTCAGAGCTTCAAAACTCTGCAAAGCAATGGATGTCGCAAATTTAGGTCTCTTTTTAGGAAAGAAAAACCACTCTGCAAATACTATCATGCAAAGTTGCAAACTCCAGTCAGCCAGATATCCTTTTACAGAAACCAGAACACGACTTCAGGGAATTCACAACTAATATATAGCCAGAGAGAGACAAAAATTAGTATAATCACTAATATTTCACAGATTGATATAATTTTTCAATCCACATATACATAGAAACAGGCTGCAATCAAGAATTTGACTTTCCTTGAAACACCATCAAAAGCTACGACATACGGCACATGCGAGAACAACTTCATTGAAGTTCCAAAGTTAGGATAAACGGATGATGCTCCAAATATCAGAACATATTTACAGAAAAGAGAGGAACTATTTCTTTCTTTTTTTTTTCTTTTTGATAAAGAACTATAATATTCAATTCAAGTAATATGAAAAGAAAATCTTCATTATGATTTATGTCACTGCTATCAATTGAAATATTTAAACCTACTAAAAACTCTAGTTGGTAGCTAGCCCAATCCTTCACAATTATAAATTAATATCATGGAACTGATTGACTTAATACAACATTTCAAAATCTCAGAAACCGGATTTCACATCAATCAGACTGCCAACAGTGTCCTTAACAACAATGAAGCATGAGCCATGTGACACTGATGACGCATATGAGATAGCCAATATTCCTTAGGTATAAAAGTTAAGGTTCTTAATTGCTACGTAAGGGATAAAGATAAAGCACAAACCTGTTGTGTATTAATATCAACACCAGATAGCCAACACCCAAAACCTGGATGAGAATGATACCAACCCACAACCATCTCCGGCCTGTGAACAAAGAAATCAGCTCAGTTGTCTAAATAACAAAGGACATTATGGATTGAAAAACAAATGCCAAGAAGCAACAAGGAAATCAAAAAGATTCACTTCCAAGGCATGGAAGGCCAGTCTCTAACTTGAGCAAGATCCAGGATTTACAGAGTCAGAATTAAATGTGCCTTCTTAGCAATGAAAAGAGAAACTATGTTATTATACAGAAGTGTCTTCGTTTCATTAGAATTCATTGAGAAAAAGACCAAGCCCCAAAAACAGAATGAAAACCCAAATCTGAGACCAAAGGGTTAGCAGAGAAAGAAAGTGAACTTTCTATATATCTTGAACTAGGTTATCGATTAAAAGTTTCCTCGATTAATAAGCCAGTCGTTATGCACAATATACAGGCAGAGGCAAGCTATCAAATGAGCTGAACTAACTGAAGTAAGAAAAGAACAAAAATGACAAAGAACAAACTGAGAGAAGAAATACCGTCCAGTCTGTTTAAGCATATCGAGCATGTTGGTCTGAAAGACATGATCAACGGCTTCAACACTAACACCAGTGCCACTTTGGGGCATCGCAAAGACGTCAACAACACGAACTGTGTACTCATCAACAAACTCTCCCAGCATCAAACCCATAACCTCCATGGGAACCCCAGCTCTACCTACAAATTGAACCGAAATGGGAAAATAAAACCCACAAAAAGAATGCAACAATTAAATCCCAGCTCTAAGCGACTATAATTTCATCAAGCACCACAATTAAATCAACTAAAACTATGAAAAATGATACATTATAGAACTCTAACCAGAGTCGATACTGAATAAAAAGGACCATCAGGTTTAGGGTTTACAACTCAAACGATTACTTGAGTCAATTGAAAAAGAAGAATCCATGGGATTAAAAAAACAAGGAAGGAAATGAAAGATTAAAAGTTTGAAAGTGAAGAATCAAGACGAACAGAGCATTTGTAGCATAACTTACCGTGCTTGAGCATCTTGAGGAGCGCGAGCGAAGAGATATAGACCTGCTCGGAAGAATCTAAGGTGGGGGAGTCTGGGGGAGGGTGTCCCAACGCACCGCCGGCACCGGCGAACATCCTCTGCAGCCGTTCCATCCCTGACATATCTTCTATCACTCGATCGTTATTCGTAATCTCTCACCGCCGATCAGTTTAAGTATCCGGAGTTTCTTTTGCCTCAAGACATGAACCTGGCACCATTGTTTCCTTTTTTTTTTCCTTTTTTTTCTTTTTTAATTAAATCAAACAGATGCATAGCACTTCTATTACTTTAATGAACGAATGATAATAGCTGATATTATTTTTATGGCAATAATACCTACGATCCTTTTTCTTCTTTGGTAAAATACATTTTTGTCTTGAATTTAGTTTTTATTTGGTAACCTCATTTTGAATCTACAGAATTTGAATTTAATTTCTATTTCACTAATTTAAAAGTGACAAGTTTGATTCATAAGTTGTGAATTTAATTTTTAATAAAGGATGTTAAGTTTAAATTTGGGTTTTAATTAGTACTTGAATCGAGTTCAGCAAATCAAATGGCGATTAAGTTAGGTATACTTCTTAAATGAGTCCGCAAATTTTTCTATTTTTGTCTAAATGACACCTTCTCTCCTTCCTCTTTGTCATAGAGGTTGTCGTTGTTGTTCGACACTCTGATTGTTGTCATTTGACATGCCCATTGCCGGCACCACCCTTTCTTATTGATTCTAAAATGAATGATGCACCTCCCTCGACTCGATTCCAACATGAAAAAATTCTTTCATTCCAGATTTGGAACCAACTAAGAAAGTTCATTCCATATTAATTAATGGAGAGAGAGAGCTTGGGATAGGAAGTTGGCAAGCAGTAGAAGCATAGGACGAAATTGGCGACAAGCCTCGGCTTTTTCTTTAATTTTAAAATTGTTAGGGTCATTTATTAAATAACTACGTCAGTTTTTAAGTTAATAGAAAACCTAATGCCAGCGATTAAATTGAAGTTCTTTATCTAAATGGGAGGTAAAAGCGTACTTTTGAGATACACATAAAAAGTTAGAACTGAAAATTGTAGGGCTTTAACCCAAAGGGAGCCCTTCCAGAAATTCTCGAAGGCCTGAGCCGAACCCAGGCCCAAGAGGGGGTTTGGAAATAGTTTTCAACCAGCAATTGACGCGCCTCGGTCAGAACCTCACTAGCTGCGTCATTGCCCCAAGCGCAAAGATGTCTGTAAATGACCACTCCGCTTCCCTTTTATAGCTCACCGTACACGTCCCACATCAATCCTTTTCGATGTGGGACTCCAAAAACGCCAAGCCCAATGGACTTGTGATAATAACCCACGAATACAAACTTTCACTACATAAAAATAAAATTAAAGTTTAAATAATAAAAAAAGGAAGTTAAAGTTAAAAATCTATTTGGAATGTTTATACAATTGCAATATTAGCTATTTCCACTCTGTATCGGAAGAGGAGGCAGTGTCAATACTCATAGAAGTATCTCAATAATGCATGCGACAATTCTGTAAATCATATGTTGATTAGCTTTAATACTAAGTTGAGAGATTAAATAAAATATTTGAAAGTTCATCGATATATCGAAACGAAATAAGTATAAAACTTTAGGAACCGAAATATAATTATATTTAAATCTAAAATTATGATTACAATATATAAAATCAATTTTATTTTGTCTCAAAATATATATACTATAATCAAACCTCCAAACATAAATGTGATTCATCCTCAATCAAATTATTATATAAAAGTGTTAGATATTTGGTGACTAACTCAACCCAAAAATATTTGAGTCTATTAGGACTAAATCTAATTCAAACAAACTTATAACCCGACTCTACTTATACTATTTCCATTGAGTTGATTGTTTATGAAGTTTTTTAAACACCCATTTGAATTTTGAACTTCTATCCCTTAACTTTTAAAACCAAATTAAACATAAAAAATAGGTAAAATAAAAGGTATATAGGAAAAATAATTGATAAACTTATTAAACAAACCCAAGAGAAACAACAATCTCATTAATTAGTTGAATGCCACACTCACAATATTTTTTAATCCCTATTCGGATACACTGAAAGAATGAAAATAATAAAACATAAAGATGGAGTGCTGTAATATATATAAGTGAATTTTTGCACCCAATTTATTTGCAATAAAATTAATAATTCTCATAACATAAAAATATTCAGTCTCCTTATTTGACGCCAGCAGCTGCACCGGCGGCCATTCCATGAGGCGACCTCGCATGCCGCAGCCACCTCTCTTGCGACAGCAATTTTGCGAACCTGCATTCAATTAAACTTGCATATTAGTAATTTTTCTTCTTTATTAATTTATTTTGATTACTTTTAAAATGTCGATTTTAATTTTTATATGGTTGATTTTGTTCATTTTAATCTCTATTCTTAAAAAATAACAATTTTCATCTCTATTCTCAAAATATTAACACAAATTTTATACCTTAGATACAAAATTTAACTTTATGGATGTGATTTTCTACCTTATAAGAGCTTGTCCATTTGTTTCAGCATTAGAAGCTTCAAAGACACCCGTCTCCAAATTCACTCTCGAAACTGGTTTCTTCAACAAGTTTTCGCCAACCTCGACAAGAGCATTCAAGTTGTTCTTTGTGGCAACGTCAACGGAGGATACGACGTCGCTCAATGTATCGTCCTGAATGCGAAGGTAGTTGTTTTCACAATGAAGGGCTTTGAAAACAACAGAGAGATGAAAATCCACAATATCAGAACTTGCATGAGAAAAGACGTCGATGATCGGAGTGGAACCGCCGGCGGTTAGCCACTGCAACAGGCCCCACTTGGCTGCCTTCTCGGCTGTGTATTTCATTTCATCTTTTGGAGAGCCAGTCCCAAGAGATATGACTAGAAATCTTGAGTAATCCGTTGGTTTTATGGCAAAGAAATCAGGGTTTCCTCTCACTGCCTCCTTTGTCACTTCACCCATAGCCAACAAAGTCTGCAATTTTTTTAAATTCTAGTATCAATTATTTGTTCCAATATCTTTAAACTTCTGTTAAAAAAAAACTTTTTTTTTTCCTCGTTCACTCTATTTTTATTGAAGCAACGATTTGATACTTTGAACTTTTATTTTGTAAAGTTGATTTGGTTCTTGAACTTTAGTCGGAAACGATTTAATTTCCTTACTTTTAAATTTGTAACAATTTAGTTTCCATAATTTAAAATTTGTAACAATTTAATCTATACCGTGAAAAATTTAATCTATTATTTGATCTAAGTAATTCAAACACTTTTTTTCTAAAATTAGCATGAGCTGAGAATTTGAACCCTATAATTTTTTAAAAATGTTATTAATATCTTAACCATGTACTTTGAAATATGATTATCTACATGGTACAAATGGACTTAAAAGAATCTAAAGTTAGGTTTTTGCTTTAACTTTAATAATTTGACCAATCAAATAAAATATTCAAAAATTTAGAGATGAAATCTAAGAATACATCAAAAAGTTTTAAGGCACTATGATAGAATTTAAGAGACAATAAATGCATGCATACGGGGTTATTTGCAGCAACGCCACCATCGATAAGATTAAATTCTCTAACATCACCCGTAGCGACGTCTTGAGTTTTAAAGTGGTGAGCGGGAAGATAAGTGGGTGCAGCCGAGGTCGAAATGCATATGTCCGAGACAGCAACATCCAAAGAAGGATTGTTCTTGAGCTGCAAAATGTATTGAAAAAAAGTTGCATTAATATAATACTCTTTACTCAGCTTTAAAAATAAAAAATTACAAAAACCAAACTTTTCAGAAACCTCGTAGCTGGAAAATATGGTCGGCTGAAGGAGCCTGATGTCGAAGGTGGGAATAACGATATTGGTCAATGTTTGGTGCAGTTTTGTGTCGCCAAGTTTTTCCTTGACGAGCTTGTGGAGATATTTTCCATTGTATTTTGGACCCGACAGCGCCTTGATGATCTTTGCTACCCACAAGGATCTGCTAAAAACACACATGAAGATTTGTTGGTTTTATTACAAGGAAAGATGGTGCCTTTTTTTTTTCTCTTAAAGGTTTTTAAAATATTTCAGACCTTTTTTGGGGGAAGATTTTAGGACAATGATTAAGATAGAATTCTTTGATGTCTTTTGCGGAAAACAAGGGACGGTTCTTTTCATTTGGTGCAGTTATCATGACAGTCACTAGTCCGCCAGTACTTGTCCCAGCAATGACATCGAAATAGTCGGCGATTCTCGCATCTTCACCGTCAAGTTTCTACATCAAACCACATGTGAAAACAACTAAAAAATCTTAGATATATTCATTTTAACACATCTCAATTGTGTGTACTTACTTTTGATATTAATGAATATTAAATTGTTAACTTGCCAACCTCGTCTTCAACGTAGTTTGATTTAATAGTTAAGTCATCTATATTTTATCTTAAAAGATGGGAGTTTGAATTCTCAGTAATTTATATATAGTTAATAAAGACATAATTTGAGAACTATTTGTGTTTTCAAAACTATTTTAGATTTTGGTTTGATTTTAAAAACATGTTGGAACCGTATATAATATAACAAAAACAAAGTTGGTAGTAAATAACTCATATTTTAAAAAGCCAACAGGAGTATGATGCAATGGTTAAAACATCTTTTTTCATTGCCTCGAAGTTGAATGTTCAATCTATTATCCTCACATTTATTGCATTCGAGGAAAAAAAAACTTACACCGTAAAAAAAGAAAAAAAAATTAAATTATAAAAAAATTACCCCAAAATTTTGTCATTTATTTAAAAAATAGTTGTATCCTTTCAAAAATTTCAATAACATCCCTAATCTTTCATAAGCATCTTAAAAATACCCATTGAGCAAACATCCAATCTTTGTTCTATATAATTATCACGTAATTTCAAATTTTGAGCGTCAACTACTTTCGGTTCAAATGACAAAATTTAAGAAGTATTCTTTTTTATAATTTAGCGAATAAAAAAACATCACTATTAAACAAACCGCTTAAAATATCTCATATTATAACACACAAAATACAAGTATAAGAAATTTTCTTTATCTCAAGTTGAAAGATAAGTAAATACTAAGGGAGTCCTTGAATTGTTCTCAAGCGTGCATGCATATACATACACACAACACATTTCAAAAGAAGAAAGTCCATGAACATATTATATGGTCATGATATGTTGGTACCTGAAGTTCTGACTCCAAGAAATTGAGGATGGTTCCCGGGATAAGTCCCCGAATTCCACCTCCATCAATACTCAACACCGTAATAAGGTTTCCGAAACTCGGAGGCTGTAACGGGACGTTCGTTGTGTCCATGAATCAATAGAGAAATATATCAAAAGGACTTGGGATAGAACAAGGCATGTAATTTGCAATTCTGTATGTGCAGAAGATTGAGAAGCAAATATCTACTAATTTGTAGGAGCATGATCATTTGTGTGGAGGTATTTATAGAATTCCACGAAATGTTTCAAACAATGAAAAAGTCAGAGGGTTTGAATGCGTTTGTAATGTTTGGAGTGGAAGCGATAAGCTTCCAACTCATCCACTTGCAGCCATATTCCTTGAGCAGCTGAGCTGACTTATATATTTTTCCTTAAATTCTTTTCTTTACACGCTCCGAACAATTTATTCGAAATTAATCATGCATCTTCCTAGTTACATGACATATGTGCATGAATTTATATTTAAATAAGTGCATTCATATATTTAGTTTTTTAAGATGAATTATTTATGTTTATGTATATATGTATTTATGGAATGAGATTTATTTTATGGATCTAGATCTTTTTTCGTCGAATTCTATAAATAGGATGATCTCTTGTTATATTTCAATTAAGCAAGTGTGTGGAGAAGAAAAACAAGAGAGTTTGTAAACCAAATACTCAATACCGTTGGTTTGAGTTGGTTTGAGTGCACGATCGACTCGACCTGATCGATCGTCTCAACCACGACTAGGTCCACTTGACCCGCGCCACTTCGACATCATTTCAAGTATAGTAATTTCATAAGTAATATATATCTTAAATATAACTATTAATATAGCTTATTAGTTCAAAATTCTAAATTTAATATTGGTTTTAATAGTTGGATCCGTTAAGGAAACAAATTCTAGCCTTTTGCATCAAGGAAAAAATTCCGAGTTTCTTGGCAAGTTGTGTTATTTGAGAGAGAAGTAAATGAATTTTTTTTTTCATTCATAAAAGAACAATATAGAACAGGGCCAAGTTGGTATTTAGAAAGTCAAATGTTTAAATTAATCTTTCAATTCAACCTTGTGGGTGTCTTGGATTTCTTATATTTTCGTTCCTCTTATGTTACCATTCTGTCCTTCCGACCTAGATTCAAGTTCAAAACTTGACCCAATCATTGTTAATATTACTAAAAACAAAGACCAAATTATACGTTAGACGATTGTTATATTATAGACTAAATATAATAATTTAATATATTATCCCATGTTGTGCGAAAGTTAAATATCTATATGAGGTATTCTGACAGAGAGACTTGCAAAAAAGAAAATTATATTCTTAATCGTTTAATTAGTTAGTAATTTTTTAGGTAATTATCTCAAAACGAGCTCTCAATCACCTGCGTACCTCAAGACGGGGTCCCCTATTTAATACCGTCGATAGTGGAGTCCACTTGGAGATTATCAGACATGTTGTGGGATGACAGTTGACAAAAAGTTATCACCTTAGAGTCGCTCACAAAACTTTGGTCATGTCCAAAGTTCTCTTGAGGTTTGAGAGGTATCTGACCGTGGTAAATTTTTCTGGGATACATTTATATTATTATTTTATATAAATATATATTATTATTATATTTATATATTCAAGAATAGTTTGTGTGTTTTGTAATATTTAAAAATTTAATTGCAACACTTCGTCATAAGGATATTTGATTGAATTGGAAGTTCAGTGTATTATAACAACCCTCATAATTTAGGACGATTTATGCAACTTTTTATAAATTAATTTTTTTTAATACAACTAAATGTGAGGATTCGAACTTACGACTTTTTGATTCTAAATATAGAGATGACGCCGGAACTAGTTGAATTATGTTTAGGTTGGTGTTAATAAAATTAATTTTAATTATCTAACATTTACTCAACGCATCCTTCTCAACCTCCATTAAAGTTTTATCATATAAATTTTTGTATTCTATTTTTCAAAAATCATAATTGTGAAAATTTGAACCTAAGTTGAATGGGTTGAGATATTCTGTCAATCAATAGTAAATTTCAATCTTCTCCCTTTATTTGAAAATTCCTGATTTAGTAATCTTTTTTATTAATTAAAAATGATTTTAGAATTTATTTGTCTTTGGTTTTCAAATATTCGGCAGCCACAATTTCCAGAGTGCCTTTAAAAAGTAGAAGAACCAAATAGAAAATTTGTTAGTAGACAAGTGTAATTTAAAAAAAAAAAAATAATTAATAACATATATATAAAGATTAATGTTGTTATACAGAAAATAACTCCCTTCATTTTATAATTCATGTCATTCATAATCATATATTAAAGAAAACAATAAGAAAATAATTTAAAAAATAATTATCCAAATGTATTATTTTCACGAAACTTCTATTGTAAAATATAGAATAAATTGTTTTGAAAACCATTTCTAATTAGAGTATTTTAAACTAATCAATTGCATCCATTCATTCCATGGGAGAGGGCACACATTGAAAGAATATCGAAAGCCAAATTCCATTTTGCAAATTTTGAAAGAGAAGAATGAAGAATGTGGAGAAGTAAAGCGGTTCGAGTTCACCAACCAAATTAAATTACAATTTATATGTGGTTCATCTTCATTTTATAGATAATAATCATTATGAAACGGTTCTTGAATTTAATCTATTTTTCAAAATTAAATTGAATACATAAAGTAGATCATTCACTTACAAAAAATCATAAAAATAATATATAACATTAATACGTCAATTAAAAGAATAATAATAATACAAAATCTAAATTGCCTTGGTAATATGAAACATTAGATAAAATTAAACAAAAAATGACACATAAAAATTAATTAAAATCAGACCAAATAATATTGTTCAAAATAT
The DNA here is from genome assembly GCF_001995035.1 of Momordica charantia. The sequence goes on along the minus strand of NW_019104518.1, from coordinate 1,325,758 downwards.
GAGTGACTCGGAATATAATACAACATAGACATTTATTATCATTTCAAAAATCAATAGTATCTATTTATTAATTCTCCACCCCACAAAGATATTATTCCAACGTTGACGTAGCGGGATTCTTTTATTTTCTTGAATGAACAAATCTTATGAAACAAATAAAATTATCCTTAATAATTATGAAACCAACAAACAAATTTACAAATAATAATTATGAAAAATGGCAATTTAAATTCCATTGACGTGAGATTCACTTTGTAATTTCAAGCTTCCAGCTCGTCCATGAGGGGACCTGGCATCGCGGAGCCGCCTCTCTTCAGACAGCAACCTGGCGAATCTGCATAAAGAGATGAACCAAATCAATCGTTAATTATGAGTTAAATTTAAGCAAAAACTGAAGACTTAATTTTATTTACTAAATAAATAAATAAAAATGTGTTGAAGGGATTTAATTTGTGCCTTATAAGGGCTTGTTCATTGGTTTCAGAATTTGAATTAGAAGCCTCGAAGATTCCCGTCTCTAAATTAATCCTCGAAACTGGCTTCTTCAATAACCCTTCTCCCACCTTCACAAGATCATCTAGATTCTTCTTTGTAGCCACATCCACCGAAGATACCACTTCGCTCAACGTATCATCCTGCACATTTAAAAATTATATCCAATATTAATTGAAAATTGTTTTTCTTGAATTTAATATTACAAACCATGAAACTAATCCAAAATCCCGTCAGCAAGACTACTAATATTTGAACTTAAATTGGATGATGGGTGATGACAATTAGTAGCAACCGATATGTATCTTAGGTAAAATTTTTATTGGAGACTTTAATATATATATATATATATATATATATATATATATATATATAATATATCGTCTAAAATTTTAATTTTTTATTCTTCATATTAATACGATAAGGTAAGCAAATATTTATAGATCGAACAATATAAAATAAATTTATTTAAAAAATAAAAGAAATTAAAACTAAAATATCTAGAACTTTGAAGTTGCTAGATTAATTTAAGCAAAGAGATGAAAATTTAGAGAGGTATAAAAAGAATTAATTAAAATTAGTGGAACCTATACATTTATGTTTATATGGCATAAGTTTTTTAAGAGAATTGAAAATGTTTTAATTGTGGGAAAAAAATATGGAAGGGTCTCAGCCTAAGTTTGAGATAGTTTTTAGGGGTTATATGAATAATTGAGTTTTTAAGAAAATTTGAAAGGTTTTAGTTGGGAAGGAAAAGATAAAGTCAAAAGTTGGTAGAGGTAAGCTAATTAAAATTGAGAAGAATTTATGAGGCTTATTAATTATGGAGTTTCTGTTAATTACCTATATATATTATTACTTTCCTATTTTCAATATTATTAGCTAGCCAGATGACATATATTATTTGTTGTCTCACTTATAGCTTAAGTTGGTCCGGATCATAATTTAAAATTACATCTAAATAATGTGTTTTTAGAAAGTAAATTAGGTTGAGAATTAAAAACCTGAATACGAAGGTAGTTTTGTTGAGAGTTGAGGGCTTGGAAAACGACAGAGAGGTGGAGATCCACCATATCGGAGCTTGCTTGGGAGAAGACGTCAATGATGGGAGTGGAGCCGCCGCTGGTCAACCAGTCCAACATCCCCCACTCCGCCGCATGCTCCGACGTGTATTTCATTTCCGCCTTCGGAGCTCCGGTACCCAGCGATATGACCAGAAACCTTTTGTAGTCCATCGGTTTTATTGCGAAAAAGTCTGGATTTTCTCTTATCACCTCCTTCGTCACCTCTCCAATTGCCACCAACGTCTGTTTAATTTTATTTAACCAATAAATTTTAAACAACTCTTTTTTTTCTTTTTGTTCCTTTTTTTTTTATAAATTAGACGATTAACTAGAAACCCATAAAATAGCAAAGTGCAATAACTACAGAACTCGACGGATCTTTCTTATTCCTCACCGGATTGTTGGCAGCAACGCCGCCGTCGATCAGGTTAAACTCCCTGAATTTTCCGGCGGCGCCGCCGTCGGTTTTGAAGTAATGAGCCGGAAGATAAGTGGGAGCGGCTGAGGTAGATATGCAAATGTCCGACAAATAAGCATCCAACGATGGATTACTATTCACCTGAGAAATTAAACACAAATTTATCAAAATTAGATTTTGAAAAAAAATAATCATATGAATAAAATATAATTGCATTGAATTAAAGGAAAAGCAAATAATTAATTACGATATTACCTCGTAGCTGGAAAATATGGTGGGTTGAAGGAGCTTAATGTCAAACGTGGGAATCACCACATTAGTCAACGTTTGGTGCAATTTGGTGTCTCCAAGCTTTTCCTTCACAAGTTTGTGGAGATATTTACCGTCGTATTTTGGACCAGACAAAAATTTCAACATCTTTGCTATTGCCCATGTCCTAATACCATTGTAAAATATCAAAGGAACGCATCAGATAAGGTTAAATTATTTGTTTGGTGCCTATAGTTTTGGGTTAATTTTAAATTGGTATTTATAGTTTGATTAAATTTTACCGATTGTTTTTTACTCATAAAATTTTTTTTCTACTTTTACTCAACCATAAATTCTAATATAGTCCATCAACCTAATTTAGTGAAGTAGAAAACGGATAAAAAGTTCATTGTGACATGGGAAAAGATATATTCAATATGATAACGACTACTGTGTAGGGACAATTTGTGAGGTTTGACCAAACACATGAATCAAATTAATAATTTAAATAGAAAAGAAAAAGGTGTTTATTTCGGTTATTTTTAGAATTAAACCTGTTTTGGGGGAAGATTTTCGGGCAATGATCAAGGTAGAATTGTTTAATATCTCTGGCAGAAAACAATGGGCGATTCTTGTCATTTGGTGCAGATATCATGGCTGTCACTAGTCCTCCCGTGCTTGTCCCAGCGATGACATCAAAGTAATCTGCAATTCTTGCCTCTTCGCCATCTAATTTCTATACCATAAAAATATCTTATCTTATCGTTATTAGCATCACACCTATTTTCTTTGTTTTTATTTTCTTTTGAGTTTGCATCACAATATTGTACCATATACCATATATATTAACTCATTTCAAGCATAAAATAGACTCTATATATAGGTGCTTAAATCAATATGGTTGGGATTCAACGTTTTGGTTTTGATAATTCAATTTGTTATTTATGTTGTAAATACATAAAATTATTGAGGAACCAAATTATTAAATTCAATTATTCAATCCTTTAGATAGCAAGATTTGACCTAACTTTTTTTTTTCTTTAAACGTATATGTACCATGAGAATCACTAATGAATATAAAAATCTAGGCAACAATCGTACGTGGCATTAAATGATCCACGAGCTTTTTTTTAATCTCTCATCTCCGAGAACTTTTATTTTATTTTATTATTATTATTATTTTTTTTTTTGGTCAGGAGAAGAACTTCTTTAATTTAACTTCATATAATAATTTGCATGCATAAGAAGCAATTGTAAATTATATATTTACTCGAAAGAATTATAAATTATATATATAGCATATTCCCTATGTTTTAAAAAATGCTTAAATTATCTTTTCTAATTTATCTTTTGGCTTAATATATTACATGATATAATTTTGGAAATATTGTGAATCATATTCACCGAATCCCCTATATTTTCAAAAATGCTTAAAATACTTTTTTTTTTAATTTATTTAGTTGCGTACTCTTTTATCAGTTCATATCGTTTTTTTAACGATGCAATTTATGATATATAAACGCACACCACTAAGTAATTTATACTAAAAATTAACAATTCAGTTGGATAGAATGGTAAAAAGAAATTGAAAGATAAATCATAACTATAAATTTCACAAAACCACGATGGTATATGTTACATATATATCTTTAAATATGCATATGCAACATAGGATTACCTGAAGTTCAGACTCCAAAAAATCAAGTATAGTTCCTGGAATAATCCCTCGAATTCCTCCTCCATCAATACTCAAAACTGTAATAAGGTTCCCAAAAGTCGGGGGTTGGAAGCGCACAATTGTTTCGTCCATGACCGATGATTTGAAAGAGATGTGAAGGCGGGTATGAACGCAAAACTAATTTTTGGTCTCGAAAAGTATGTAAAGGAAGGAGGGAGAAGGCGTTTTAGAAAGAAAGAATTCAAAATCTTTTGAGAGAGCTGTCCAAGGGACAAAGCAAATATTTTGTAAACTATTTGAGTTTTGTGTGTGTTTTTTGATACTTCCGTGGGGCTAATTTATAGATCTTATTCACCCTCTTGAACCATTCTTTTGGCTTTGGGTTTGGAAAATGACATAGTTAGGACATTTAATAACTTGTTCCCTAAATCAAAGGGAAATTTGAAAACCACTTAGTCTTCAACACATGTTCCACTAAGCATTTTGTAGAAATGTCAAAGTAATTATATTCAACTCGTTTCGTGCTTTAGGTCATTTGCTTGAGAAAATTAAATGAAAGACGATCCTATTTTGACCATCTTTTCTTTTGTGGGGTGTATTTTTCCTTAGAATATAATATATTATAATATAATTTACGCGTTCGACCTAAATTTTTTAATACAATAAATATAAGGTATAATCTCATTAATATATGAATGAGTGAATTAAGGGATTAAGGAAAAAATTGGTATGAGGCCCACAATAATTAAAAATTATGTCTACAATTTAGGGATTTAAATCTTTTAGATTTCAACAAAAACAAAATTAACAATAATAGATATAAATTTAACAAATAAGGGTAAAATCAGTATTATAAAAAATCCTACCGCTAGAAATCTAAAAGTGTAAAATTGGAAAACTTTAGACATTTGTGAAAATAAATTTTTAAAACATCCCTCCCAACACATTAACTCTTATATATAGGCTTAGCTCTTGGGTTAAAAGGAGTTCATTGCAAAAATGGTTAAATAAAATTAACCATAGTAACTAACTAATAACTTAATTAACAAAATAAAATAAAATACCTAAGCTAGATTACAAAGCGTACGCTAACAACAATTTAAACACCTAATTACAAAACCTACATCAATTTCTCTTTAAAAGAAAAAAATAAATAAATAAATCATCCTCCAGCTTAAACACTAAACTCATTAGAGGAAAGTATGAAGAAATCCGAGACATATTTATTAAAGGTATTGAAGATATTATAGCCTTTAAGAAGATCCACATTTTAATTAGCATTAATACCAATACGTTTAGGGATCCTACAAAGTTTGGTTTCCTTCCTTTGTAACTTGTTGTACAAACGATCGTTTAGGTATGAAAAAGTCCTTTGATATCATCTTCAAAAGGAGTGTGGACCAAACTCCAAAATCATTAACTTCAGTTTTGAATATTATGTATTTTCTTAATGCCTCCAAGACTTTGAAGAAGTCCAAAAGGCCCAACTTTCCTCGAATTGTTGATTGTTAAATGATACTCATCTAGAAAGAGTTTGGAAATTATAGGGAAAACTTGCTAAAGCAAATAAAAAGCTAATTGGTTATTTAAAATTATCTATCAACTTTTATTGGATGTGGCTTGGAACTAGATAATAGAATGCTATTTCTACTAGAGTTTATAATAATTAGAGGTGTATTAACAATTTAGTCATTTAATGTCGGTTGGCAATTTGTAAACGATGACAGATGACACGATAATGTCAATTTTGAAAAATCTGCTTCTCTTTAACGTTAGTTCTTTAAAATTTTTAAAATTGGATATTTGATATCGGTTACGAATGTATATGATCAATTGAGAACTGACTCAATTTTATTGTAGTGATTAAACTCCAAACTATGAAATATATCATACTCATTTCGTGGAATTTTGACAAATTAGTATCAATTACTCCAATTTTAAGTTAATGATCGAGTTTTTTTTTCCCAAGTTGTACTTTGTCAAAATTCTACATCATTAGAATCTCTTGAGCAATTTATTTTATATTTTATCGGATTTTTGGTAAAGTAAATAAAATTGGATAAAAGTCATTTTTAATTCTTTCTTAGTTTTGGTAATATGATCGTAACTTATAATTAATTATTATAGAATTTAATTGTTTCATTTAATTTTGGAACTCAGGCATGCCTCTTTTCATTAGAAAAGATATAAAATAAAACAAAAATGATAGCAAGAAAATAGTTATATTTAAAACTTTAATGATTATTATCTATTTAGTCCTTACATTTTTAAAATTTTTAAATATTTGCGGAACTTTAATTGTAATCTTATTTACTGTAATATTCTTAACTAAATAATTAAGGATATTATGTATCTATTAATTGGACAATTATTTGGTGGATTTGACTAGAAAAAGATAGATAAATGATACGTGTGCACTATATTATATTTTTAAAGTAACATATTAAATTCATTTATAAAACAAACAGAATTTGACCGTAAGATTTTGGTCAATGTTGACTTAGTCTCCTCGAACCATCCAGGGCACTATCTTTTTGCTTTTCACTTCAAATTAAACTTGAATCTAAAAGGATAGGCTACAACGTAACCGTCCAAAAGAAATTATTTCTTTAATCTCTAAGCGAAACAAAAGCAAAATAAGGAAGTAAAATGGGGGTCGCAACCAAAAAACAATCTTTCATGTATTCTAAAATATGTCACTTGTTTTAAAAATTTTTAAATAAAACAAAATTTTTAACTTATATTAATAATATCAGATACTCATATAAGTAATATATCATACAAATTATCTTAAAATGTATATCATTTGAATAAAGTTGTCATTTTAAAATTACCGTTTTTTTCGAGTGCTATATTTGAAAAAACTAAATGTGATTGCTATTTTACTAATTTTACTAAATGTTTTTGTCATATTTGCAATATTACTGTCCCAATAAGTAACAAAATATTGAAACCAAATATAATGTAATTATTAAAATCGAAATAACAAGAAGGAATGTTAGGGGTGAAATTAGATTCATTTGAAGTGAGGTTAGCTAAAAGAAGTGATGCAAGTTAAGTCGATATCGGGTCGAACCACCCGACCCGACCCAATTCAACCAGGTCGAGCCAACACTACCTGATTAGATCAATTCGTCTAAGTCGAGGAGGTAGACCATATTGAGTCAGCCCCAACATATAACGTCCCACGATTCATTTATAACATCGAACTGAAAAGGACTCTTTCTATAAATAGGAGGAGAGGGATGTGCTAGGTGTTAATAATTCCACATTGAAAAGATGTGGGGACCTTAACAAGGTTTATAAGATATATAAACTACTCCTTTCATTGCCAATTTGTTTTAGAATTGAAATCTATGAATATTAAGATGGTATCAAAAAATTTTATAATTGTTATATTTAAAAATACATATTTTTATCTTATCATTTATGCAATTGCCTCTAGTATATATAGGTCAAAAACTTTTAATTTATGAAAATATGAACCTCTTCAATAATTCAAGGAATAGGACCGCTATTATTTTCTTGGTTTAAATATTATTTTGGTCCTGGTACTTTCTGCTTTTGTCCATGCAGTTACAAAATGTTTATTTATGTTCTTGTACTTTCAACCTTTGTTTATTTCAGTCATTGTACATTTAAAATTGGACAATTTTTATCCTTCATTTTCATTTTATCTTATTTTTTTCCATCACAATTTTACATGACAATTTAGTCACAAATTTTTTTAAAATATAGTCATAAATTTATATTAAATTTGTGTTAAAATTTTGTAAATAGAGAAGAAACTAAATGTACAAAGACTAAAATAAACATTTTAAAGTATCATAACTAAAATGAATAAAAGGTAGAAACATTAAAATAAACTTAAAAAAATATAATACCAAAATAGTATTAGATTTTATTTTAAGGTTAAATATTTAGAAGTGTCAACTCCAGTCATATGGAAAAGATTAAGTTTGTGCCGTATTGTATTTGAACTTTTTTATTTTTTATTTTTTTATTTTTTCGGACAGCTATGAGTTCGGAGTCCTAAAATGTAGGAAAGGCGGCTATTTAGGCGGATCTGACAGCCGCCGGCTCTAAAATGTTTTATTATTGTCATATTCGAACGTTCCGACAAAAAAGCCTCCACGAACAACCTTTTGAATTTTCTAAACATTCTAATCTTATCCGTTTTTTTAATCAATGTCATGACTTTAATTTTAGTGGAGCTCGATAAAAAATGCATTGAAAAAAAAAATCAAGTCTATACGAGATGAATACGAACATAGCTCAATTTAAGAAAATTTTGATATTTTTATCGCTAAGCTAGATTCAAGGAAATTTTTTTTAACTATATTATTTATTCTGTAATTGAAATCAATTTTAATAATATTTAAGAAAATATAGATTAAATTAGAGAAAGGTCAAGTGTAATTTAAGGTATAACGGAAAATTTTCAAAGATAAAATTAAGGGTGCATTTGGATGGTAATCAACATAAAATTCAGAATTGTATTTGTAAACTTTAAAATAGTTACAAACTAAATATTTAGTTTAATCTAAAGTTATATTAATTAATTTATTAACATTTTTTTGTGTATTTTGTATAATTATTATTTTACAATGTTATATAATTTAGAATACATTATATTTTACATGTTTTAATTTTAACAAACATAAAATGATTTTATAATATGAAGTAAATATTTATAAATTTTTTTTATCATTTTTAATCTAATTCTGCATCTTAAAAATTTCAAATTATGAATCTGAAAATCTAAAGAGATCATTTTCAGAATTTTGGATCACATAATTCAAAAATAGTTTTAAAAAATGAATCTCCCAAATCCTGCCTATATTCAATGAATTTGAAAACAAAAAGCAGAATTCAAATTTCCAACCAAACAGGCTCTAAATAAACACAATTCTTAAAATATAGTGGCAACATATATAATTTAACCATTTTATACGAACTTATTTTAGGTCAAATGTTCATCCCACTTTTGTTACTTGTTAACTTTTTTTTTTTTTGACATGTGGAGTGGATGTTCAAACCTCAAGCTCTAACATTCTAATTGATGATATTTGTCTTAATTAATTGTAGGGGTGTTCACGGGTTGGGTTGGGTTGGGTTGGGTTAGGGGTATTTTTGGGATCAACCCGAATTTTCAGGTTGGCCATATGGGGGAACCGACGGGTTAAAGATTGATGGTCAACCCAACCCAACCCAAAAATTTCGGGTTGGATCAGGTTGGATATCGGGTTGTCACGTTATAAAAAAAATATCAAAAAATTACAAGGCAGCTACTGTTTCAAAGGAAAAAAAATTACATGGTAGCTACTGCAGACACCAGCAGCTGCGACGGCAAATGGTGACGGGCCGAGACGGGACACAGGGGCGGCAGCGGCGATCTGCGATAGGACACAGGGGCGACGGCGACGATCAGCGATAGGACACAGGGGTGGCGACGACCACGGGACGCAGGGGCGGCGACGGATGTAGCGGATAACGGGCGGCGACGGGTGTAGCGTGGAGCTTGGGTGAGGAGACAACAATGGAGGAGAGAAAACTATGGAGAAGAACAAACTATGGAGGATGAAATTAATCAAAATGAGGGAGGGAGGAAGGTGAGTAAAGAGGAGTGAAAACTCTAAAATGGATGGCTAAGATTAAAGTTCAAGGAAGGGTTGAGATTAAAGATAATAAAAATATTATATATTTATTATAAATATATATATATATATATATATATATTATTAAATAAGTCTAATTCGGGTTGGGTTGGGTCAATCCGAATTTTTAAAGGGCTAACCCAAGACCCGACCCAACCCGGTCGGGTTGAGAATTTTCCAACCCAACCCAAACCGAGGTTTAATTGAACCCAACCCAAGGTTGGGTTGGGTTGGGTTCGTAGGGTTATCGAGTTTTTTGAACACCCCTAATTAATTGAAATATGTTTAGGTTAATTAAGTTGATTCCTCAATTAAAAATTCTCAATAAAGTATTATTATCACCCCTTTCATGTCCCATATCCCATATAAATGAAAGAGATAGCTGACCCTAATAAGCCTTATAAAGTACTTCTTCAAATCACCTTTTCATTTTCATTTTTCAAGATTAATTGCATCATTAAAATTTGGTAAACATGGGGAATGTATCGGAACATTACCGAAGCTAAAAAATATACATGCTTTGAATACTAGCAAATAATATTTTTAAATTAAAATCACAAATTTAGCCCTTATTTATCTTAAGGAACTATTTAAAGATCATAATTACATAAAAGAATGGAATGTATGAAATTTACACTTTTGTAATGAAACAAACTTATTTAATTAAGATGGTATTCATTGCCTAAATTACAAAACTATCTTTTGTATATACACATTAATATTAATTGATTTTTAAATTTTAGAGTTCATTAATTGAAAGGTTATATTTTGAATCCTATATATTTGCTTAATGATACCTTCCAAAAGAAGCTAAAATACCAAAACATCTAGAAATATCTCCAAATCCCTTAAATTCGAAAACCTCCAAAAATATCCTCAAATTTGAAAATAGTGACGGTTCGTGTCTTCTTCTCCGTTCGCCGGGATTACTCTTCCGACTGCTTGCACCTTCTCCGACGATTCACCTCGTTTTCGTCTGATCCTCCATTCGTCTGCTTCGTCTATCTCAGAGGCTTCATATCCGTCGCAGAGTTGTCCATTCCCATCGCCGAGCAGTCCGTTTCCATTCTACCATTGTTCCGTTTTTGTCTGCTCCTTCATCTCCGATCCCCACCTCCATTTTTCTCCGTCACCGGAGCAGTTCGTCTTTGTTTATCCCGATCGAAAAGTTTGCATTCCAATATATCCTAATATATTCTAATGTTGAAAACCTTGTTACAATAGTGGTAAATATAGAATTATATGGGAATATATCTTATAGTGAGTTTGATCTTAGCATACAAAGCATCATAACAAATTTGTGCATTTCCTTTTTTTTTGTGTAGGGATATATGGGGATATATCTTATAATGGTTACCTTACACTCTTTTTTGTGTATAGAGATATATTGGGATATATGGGATATATGGGAAAAAATGCTCGAACGGAGAGGAACCTGTTGAATCAAATGGCTTCCAACAACCGAGGGGAATTTACACCAGAGAGAGATGAAATTAGATATTTTTTCCATTAATAATAATGGTAAATCATGGAAATAAATTTTTTTTGAATGAGTGAATAAAGCAATTAGTGTTGAAATTTTATATGGTGACCACAATAATTAAAGGAATATATATGATTACAATTTAGGGATTCAAATCTTTTAAATTTCCAAAAAAAAAATAACTACAATAAAAGTAAATATAATAAATAAGAGTAAAATCGGTATTATAAAACAATTCTACGGGCAGAAATCTAAAAGTAAAAGTGTAAAATTTGAAAACTTTAAATTTAAATAGTTCTTGACATTATCTCTTTTATCTTAATAAGTCCCAAGTCCATAAACTTAAAATAGTGTCCAAGTCTAATAAATCTCTTTACTCTCAATTTTAGTAACATTGACATTTTTAAAATTTAACAAATCTATTAGACACAAAATTTAATGAATCTAATAGATCTATAAATTCTAAGAACTCTATTTTGTATCTAATAGATCTGTAAATTTTAAGAACTCTATTTTGTATCTAATAGATCTATAAATTTTAAGAACTCGAATAGAACAATGTCATATTAGAGGTAAAATTGAAAATTTAAAACTATTAACTGATTAAATATTTTAGACACAGACTTGAAAATTTAGAACTCAGAAAGTTTAAAGACTAATCTTTACCATCTAGCCTATATTGGACCTAAAATTAACTAATTTTCAAAACAAATTTTCTTTCTTTCAACTTGAAAAGTAATTCCATCTTTAAGCCAAAAAGTCAGAACTCGGAAGCATTTTGCGAACTCAAAGCCATAGGATTACCTATAGGCAACAGTCATCTTCAGACAAAATTTGTTCCAAACATAAAATCACTTCTTTGTTTCCTACCATTGGGAATAACACTACACCCATTGTTCTGCCATAGCTAAACAATCACTGTACAGAGCATACCAATTCTTGGCATTAAAATTGCTAATCCTAAATAATGGCAATCTTAGATCAATACTACCAACTAGAGCAATGAAGGTCAGTGAATTTCTGACCCATTAGCAACTCCAAAATCAGTATTAGCTCTTTGTTGTCTAATAACAAAGCGGTCGACAACCTTAACGGTGTGTACTGGATCCTGATGAGGTGCAGCCGCCTTCCACTTGCTCGGATACGCTCTCCGGTGGCTCAGCTGCTCTGGTTGTCTTACCTCCCCTTCCCATTTCGAATCCAACTTCCAATCTTTCGGAACCTTCAAAGTCAAAATGAGAATCAAGAAATTGATTACTTGTACATAAGAATGTGAAACACATGCAAAAGGTTATTTGATAGTTTGTTTCGTAGAATAGCTTTCTGAAAATGTTTCTCAGAATCATGACAGAAACGTAGAAAATGTTGACATTATTATTATTATTATTATTATTTTTGTAACTAGTATACTCAAGGGCACCCGCGCCCGCCCCAAGGCCCAGACCCGAGAGACGTCTATCAAGAAATTTTAGTATTAAACTCACCAAAAGGTTCGAACTTCGAACTTTGAGACCTCTAAGTCCGTATGACCAAGAGACCCCAAGTCCTTGGGGTAGAAAATATTGATATTATTGTGAACCTATCAATGTGCCAATAATCTTTCAAAGAACTTCAATTATTGTAAAATACAAGCTAAAAGATATCTTTTGGAAGCAGTTAACCAAATATCTATGCACTGAATTTGTATTCTAGAAAAAAACAATCAGTTCTAAAAACACACAACCAAACAGCACCTTAACAATTTTCATAATTTTAGTTAAATCCAGAAGCATAGGTCATTAGGAAGTATAACGTAACCTTGCTAAATTCCATGAGATTATTATCAAACATGAAATACAGCTTTAAAACATGGTATAATTCGGAATCAATAAATAAGCCATTACTCGTCTAAGATGTGAAAGAACAAGTTTTACCTTGTCAACAGCAAGAGTAAAAACTTCGAGATCACCGTCATGATTGATGTGGAAGCGAGTGAATGACTTATAATTTGCAATCCTTAAAGAAGAGAATGCTTCATCAAAGTGCATGTGAAGCCAATTAATACAAATGTATAAATAGCTTCCGAAAACGAATGAGACGACCGGTGTTGAGAAAACCCAGAAATAGAAGAAGACAGAGCCATAATATATCATAGCACCTCCTCGAGAAAGAGATTGCATTCCATTCTTGCAAATATTAGTACGTGAGACAGCCATGACCTAACAGCATTCTCCTGACTATTAGTCAGCAGGATAAGAAAAAAAACATATATACTGGGAACTGGGAAGAAGAGTTTTCTAACCTCAGGAATATCAAATCCAGACATCAGATATTTAATGCAGGCTGGATACAGGCCATATGTCCATTCTTCTAATCGAACACGGAGACCAGTTGGATCTGGAAAGTGCTCACTTTCCTTTGTACGGTACCATTCATACAAAGTGTGGTAGCCTGTAATCAGGAACTCTCAACTTCACATCTAATACTTGATAATCAGAGAATCACAAACTTGTTATGCTCCTTTCTATTATGAAATTACTTTTATTTTGAAACGAAATCAACTGCTGACTACCAAACTCAAGGAATGTACAAGTACAAGCAGACATTCACAAACAGTAACCTCAATAATAGGAACCACTGAAGGTGCACTGTCTAAAGTAGTTGTGTTTCAAACTCATTCAATACAATGATGCGGAAAAAAAAACTTTTCCCATTATTTCTTATGAAAAATGATAATGCCACATTCAACAGTAAAACATGATAGTACCTGATGTTGCAAGTAGTTCATGACGGACGCAAGTTTCCAACCCCAGTTCCAGTAGCAACATAAGAAAAAGAGCTGCAGCAAGATGTGCAGAAACATGAAGAAGTCCAATTATTACCCGTTTCTTCTTGGATGCTTTGCTAGGAATAAATGTTACTGCTACAATCAATAATACAATAGCACCAGCTAAAGATACACATGACTCTCCCAGCATGGACAGAAAAGCATTCCACACCGTGCCAAAGAAACTCTTCATGTGACCCGAAAACGAATCTTCTTGCAAGATATGGTCGAGCTTACACTAAAAGAAAGTTAGAAAATCGGTCATCCATACATTTTGAGTACAGCATTATACTTTGCTTTTTTTTTCTTTTTTTGCAGAAGAAACAAAACAAGAGTAGGATTCAATAATGCAGTATACTTTGCTAAAAAGCCAAGCGCATTACACTCCCCACTGAGTCTAAAAGGAAGTGAAGAATAAAGTATTCAACAAATGAAAGAAATGGGAATCCAGATCCTAATTGTCAAGTCAAAAGAGTTCCCGTAGAAGTATAAAAAAAATAATGATAATTAAATTAAATTATTTAAAATTATAAATAAATAAAAACACCTAAGCTTATATGAAGAAAGCGAAGTCAAAGTAAAAAAAAACATGCTTAAAATAAACCAAAAAAAATCTATAAGACAGAGAGGTCAGAAACCAACCTGCGGGAACATAGAAAAGACCAATATAAAGTATATGATGCCACCAATGAAATCAAATTGCCAATTTTTCTTCCGGAACTTTAAAATATTTCCTAAAGCAATCTGCACAGGGAGAAAAAGCATGCACTAGAAGTTAAAAAGAAATAAAAATAAAATGGTAGAACTGAGATAGCAAAAAATTTTACAGTTCAAACATTACCCTGCCAGAGTCTTCAAAGGAAGGGTAAGCAGCCTTGCACTCATACGCAGACCCACAAAACTGCCGAAAATTACTAAAGACATGGGTGGGGTGTAAAAAAGCCCCACCACAGCCATTAACAAGAAGATGGTGAACATTTACAGACTCGTCTGATTTAACAGCTGAATGGCGCATATAATGATGCAAGTCTCCAGCAATTCGAAGTTTACACCTCCCTTTAAGATAATCACATATTAGGTGCGAGACATTCTTCCCAGAAACATCATTCCAGTAACAGTCAAGCAACCAATTTGGTTCGTGAGTCATGATTATTACTGAGTCATCAGCTCCCACCTTGATCAAAAAAGAGATTATTTGTTCATTCGAAGACAATCAGTAGCCACATAAGAAAGGAAAAGAGAATCGAGATAAAAAGTTAAGTTTCACCCATCACAGACAAATGAGAACAAATCATATGATAAATTAGATAGGCATATTAAAATAAATGAAACGTTCCACAAGAATTTAACTGAGGTAGGAAAGGGAGAAAAGGAGATAGGCAAGAACTCCAGTCTAAATGACACATTAGACGCCACGGCAACTGACTTCATGCAAACAAATGTCAAGAAAATAAAAATACTACAAATAAGATACCTTATTTTGAACAAGTTCTGAAAAGAATTTGAATTGGTAGACATCAATATCACCATGGAGTGCTAGATCCAGACCAAATACCCACCATCCTTTGGGAAGTTTCAAGGCAAAATAGCTCTTCTTCTGGGGCATAAACCACCCACCCAACCAACTCTTATGACATATGTATCTCATATAAGTATGAAGTCCATCGAACCAATCTACAAAACGATTCCAAATATATCTGTTTGAATAGTACAATAACGGGTAAACAATGAAATTAAATCAGCTTAGACTGAGTAAAGCAGCAAACCATGATTTCCAGGAATCACATAACACTGAGGTCCATCATATTGCTTTAGATCAGAAATCCCATGAGGTAACTCAGGCTTCTTTACTGCTATGTGCTCTGCTTTATACCAAGGAGGAGGTTGAAGAGCATATTCAAAAGGACAGAAAAGACGTCTTTCATATGTGAAAGCTGATGGATTAGGATACCTATATAGAATCCCAGTAGGAAAGAATTACCAAAATTAGATATAGCTCCGCATATGCATTTAGCAAGTAAAATGTTAATCTAAACAAATCCATTTAATATACACAAGTTGTTTCATATATTGATTTGCCCTAGCAGTAATGCATAATTTAACTCAATGTTGCTTAAAAGAGATTTAGGTGCCTAGGAGACATCCTTTCTTCAGGCTTCCTAAATGATTATGCTCATGAAGGTAATTAAATAACTACTACTCCTAAAAGTTTGAGACTTGAGTTTTATAAAACTTAACCATTTACTTCACATTAAATCAAAATAATCTCCTTCACATGCACCATCTTCACTTGGATAAACTGCTTCACCATTTGTGTAGTTACTCAAATTACGGTAGAAATGACAAATAAAAGTCGTGATTCTTGGCTTTAATATCGTATCAAACCACCATTAGTTCCACAAACTTGGGCTGAACTGTTAGAATTTATTTATCTATTGTGTTACATTACACTGGGGACCCACACAGGACCTAATCCTATTTTAGAAGCCATTTGGAAGCTTGTTCTACAGAACAGTTCTTAAACATAGTTTTTAAGAGCCATGGTGAGATGGCTTGTAAATGTTAAATGGTTATTATGCAAATATATTCACAAGTCCATAATTACTTTAGGAAGAACAACTTTAGTTATCTATATCTTGAAAAAGCTCTAAAAAGATTAAGGAAAAACTTGCAAAAGGACAATTAACCAAACATCTTTTCACAGGAATTTTGATCTATAAATAGAGGAAAATAATTATAAAAACAGCTTCCAGAAATCCCTTTTAGCTTCAGTTCCAACACTCAAAATGAAGGTCAAACTATCATTCGTTAAGACCTTCCTAGTTAAAGATGGCAGCATCAGCAACTTATAGACTTTAACAATAGATTTAAGTTGGCTTGAATTTTTCTGACAAATATTGCTCTGTTGCTCCATTTAGAAGTCCTTCCTGCATCATGGTTCTCTGGTAAAACTAGAGTCTCCTTTGGGAGATTGCTTCGGTCTCCTTGAATGAGAGGAACGGTAGAATTTCTAATGATATACACACAATAAATTTTTGTGAATTTGAACCATAAACAGACTCTAGATGAAGCGTCTCTAGATTTGAACCATCTAGATGAAGCGTCTCTAGGTTTCTAATGATTTTGTAGGTTTTGTTGCTCCAGAACTTTTTGGCTGAACGCGAAGATGTTTTATCACCCCCACCCCACCCATACTTTCCTAACCTTTTTGACATCAATCATGTGATGTGATCTTTTTCTTTATTAAAATATTTATAGAATAAAAGTCTCCAACTAGAGATAATCGAAGACTGGTAAAAAATTTATTTCAAGATCAAGTTAAAAATTAAATTTCTTCTACCATCTTGACCTAAAATAGAAATCTTCCAACTTCGGCTGGGACCCACTAACGAGTAAGCCTAACATAAAAGCTAACTAAAAAACTAAAAATTGAACCATTAATGAACTACATTTATAAATACATCAAAAAAAAAAACAACTTACGCAAGATCCCCCCCAATGAGTAACATGTCTCCACGTGGTAAGTTGAAAATTGAATCATCTTCCACTATACGAATGGAGGGTTGAGCAAGCAAACGTGCAACAGTATAAGACGAGTTTCCACCATCACCAGTATCAGCCATGAAATCAAACCATAAGTCGTCCCTTTCACTATAATGATCATATAAAAGACCTTCCTGTTGAGCTCCATCTTCAAGCTTGCGCATTGCTGCCTAACATTGGAAGAAAGGTCAAGAAGTGGAAAACATTACATTACAATTAGCATTCAGAAAAGATCAATTTCTATGTAGTGTTGTTTATATAGGAAACTGGAATTTCATAGATGATATGAAATTATACAAAAGAGGCTGAAAGCCAAGCTCCAATCCAAGGATGATTGAAAAACAGTATTCCAGTTGGTAAAGAGATTGCATAATGTGTAACTATAAAAAAAATAATATAATTTACACCAAGAAAGGCCAAAAAAAATAACGTTCACAAGAAATGTATATATGGATTTTCCAATGTCATTAAGATCTTATTGTTTTTTTTCTAACCAAAGATTCCAAAGAGAGGACCTAATTAGTTGAACCCGAAGCATCTTCTTTTCCCTCTTGAAAGGATGGCCAATCAAAGAAGATCCCAAAAAACCCATGATGCTCTTTGGGAAAGCCACATGCCAATTAAAAGCATAGGGGACTCTGAAGAAAAATATGATCCATCTCTTCCAAGTTCCCTTTACAGACAGTACCAAAGGGAGGGATAAGGGGCAGGGATGGGTTCCTTCTCTGCATCACCTTCTAAGTCTTTAACCTTTCTAGGATAACTACCGTGCCAAATTTTTGTGCGTAGGGTAAATGTGGAGGATGCATTTAGGTTCACCAAATCCATGAAGAGAAATCTGACTGAATGAATGATGTAACTAACTACCAAAGCAATTAGGTTGTTAGTTATTAAAGCCGTTTTTTTAAACGAGAAATTGAACTTTTTATTGAGGAAAACGAAAAAAGACAGAATACACAACGACATACAAAAACCAGTCCAAGGCAACCCACCTGTAGAAAGGGGCACCATCCAAAAGGATAATAACTAGTTGATAATTACCACAACAACAACAAAAAAACAAAACAAAACAAGAATTCGACCCCACGAGAAAGTATTAAATCTTAAATCTTCCAAAAATACTCCCTAGATCTCTCCACCCCTAAAGATTCTAGTACTTCCCTCCATCCAAATCTCCCACAGGATAGCAAAGAAACAAGTCTACTGCAGAAATCTTCCCTTATCCCAAAGAGAGAACAACAGAACCTCCTCTATCAAAGCCCAAAAACCCTGTTATGAACCCACAACACTCCAAATAGATCAAAGAACCAGCCCCAGATATATCCTAAGCAAACGGACACAATGCCACAAGATGTGGTTAAGATTCTCCCAAGCGCAAACTGACAATGCCACAAGATGTGGTTAAGATCCTCCCAAGCCCTCTGCAAAGCACACACCAGTGACCCCAAAAAGAAAGGAGCACCTTGAATAATCCAAGGGGTTGACTTACTATGTAATACCTGCCACACGAAAAATTTTATCTTATTTGAAATATTAACCTTCCAAAGCAAGGCGAATAGCGAGGCAGATGGGGGAGGACCACACCGGAGAATCCTTCCTTCCCAGACAAAAAGGGATATCTCTAAGCATAAACCACCTCCGCAGACTCCCTGTCCGTCAATGGGCCTCAATTGCCCAAGGAAATAGAAGATTCACTCCCCCTTGACACCATAACAGAAGCCACTAGATGCAGCCTCATGTTGGAAAGGTGGTAAATAAAATACGAAGGGGCTTATCACCCATCCAGTTAGCTATTAAAGTTGTTAGTTTTGTTAGTTTTATTAGCCGTTAGTTTTTGTTTGTTTTATTAGTAGTTAGTTTTGTTAGTTTTGTTCAATTAGCTAGTTATCATAAAAACTAGCTGTTAGTTTTTGTTAGTTTTATTTTCTTATCTAAAAAAAAAAGTTTTTGTTAGTTTTATCAGCAGTTAATTATTATGAAAACTAGCCGTTAGATTCTGTTGGAGGAACTAGCCATTGGCTAGCTGGATATATATATGTATTAAACAGAATCTGGAAGTTAATTGACTTTACCTCCTTTGGTTTACACCAATGAAGTTACCAGAGGGATCGAAAGTCCAGCATAAAGCATCAGGACAATCAGAGAGATAAACCGTGGGAAGGAAGCCCAGGAAAGATACCATTCCAGAACCACGATATCATTTATTTTGGAGAAAAAAAAAATCAAAAACAGAAATAACACAAAACAAATATTAGTTCATTCGGAGCTCCTCGAGAAGTTGAAAGAAATAAAGAAACAATATGGGAGCAGTAAAATTTGTATTCTTCCCTCCATAGTTCAGTGAAGTCTAGATACTTAGATAGTTCATCCAATAGACTCCCAATGGACCCCCTCTGGCTAGCTACAAAGGCATTCAGTCTGAGGTTCTTAGAATGAGGTTTATGAACTACAGGAGCAGAAAAAATTTGCCTCAAATTTTGATGGGAAGGGGAGAAATAGAAACTTAAAATTCTCGAATGGGGATCAGGATCTATTTAACTCACAATGTTTTGTTCGTTGTCGAAAAAGTTAAAAGGAAAGAAGATGACTTTTCAAACCTAGTCATTACTCATCTCAATCCAAGATTTTTCCACCAGTTTCAGTGTGATAACAACCCCAACCCCATCTGGATCCAAAAAAATACAAACGAGGGGCGATCTTCGCCAAGGATTATGAAGATTTATCCAAATGGACTAAAGTAATACATCGATTGTGCAAATCGACCTGCAGTCAATGGACGGAAGGAGTTCATCAACCTTATCAGAGAATTATTTGATAATTTGTACGTGGAAAAATCCTATCAAGGGAGGTTAGCAAGAAGATCACAGAAATCATTAAGAACAATGCCTTGTGTGGATGACTAGTCGTGTATTCCTACCTTCAAATGTTGAGGCAAAAAATGGGTAGCTGAAATCGACTGGAGGAAAGTTATTTTGGATTTGTGCTTAAAACAGTGCTTTCCATGACACGGGGAGAAATTATGGATGTGATTCATAGATCGATTGAAAAACCTTCTTTTAAACCCCTTATGTCAAGATAAAGCCCTTATCGAGTGTCCATACAACAATTAGGCACAGCTGCTGTATATGAACAAAAGTTGGCCCGTAATTGGTGATTACCCATTGGAGTTTGAAGTTTGGGAAGAACACTTGCACCCAAAGTATAAATGAGGAACCTCATGGAGCATTAAGTGAATGTTTCAAATGGACATTAAATTTTCTAAACTGTCTGGAAGCAGAAAATATTTCAACGGCTCATCCCTTCTACAATTGCCATATACTATTCACTGACAGACAGTATCCTGTGTTTACGCTAATGTTTAGGGCTTGACTAACAGATTCTAGCACCAAAGGCAGTCTAATACATCAACAAACAGGGTAGATATAATGCTAAAATGTGGATCATAGAACTAAACCTGCATCATGCGCATGTCAAATCGACCAACAAAGACAGTCACTGAAACAAGCAGGTCAAAAACAGTCTTGAATAAATCAGCAGAAGTTCTGCAAAAACCATCAAAAGAATACTTCAAAGATTTATAAACATGTACACCCACATTAAAGGAAGAAAAGAAGACCAAGAATCTTAGTAAACAAAATACCCTGAATACCAAGGAACCATATCGAGGAAATCAGGCTTCATTTGCTTTTTCTTCATCTTTTCATATTCTTTAGCAGACAAAGGATGAGAAAGAGCCCACCTGTTAGTCGTACAATTGATTAAGCAACCAAAAAATAAAATTAAACTCCACACACAACTCCAAATTCCACATATAAATTGTGCCAGCTCATTATATGGTAGAAATTAGGTGAGAATTATTATAAACCATGAAATTAACTCCAGCCCCAGGTGAAAATTAATCCTTTTAGATTCATGCTTTAAAAAGGTAAAGTGATACCCTATATTCACACATCAGATTGGGATAAAAAGAAAGGATTGAGTAAGAACCAGCAAAAATGGATAATGGATAAAAAATAAGAGGATAAAAGTTAGCTGACTAAGACAGACAAAAAGGAACTCTGACCTAAGATAATTTGGTTCCAATATTCTTAAGTCCAACCTCCAGTTGAAGTAATCTTGGTTTCTTGGTTTGGTAAGTTTAATCATATTCAACTTACAACTCTAAGTAGAGTGACACTTAAAGACCCCAGGCTAAAGAAGAAATGAGAGTGGAGAGGCATTGGACATGCAACAAAAAAATGTTTGACCATCCAGTAATGTATCTACCAGACTAAAATCAAAATTCAAATAAAGAACCCAATATCAGAATAATTACGAGCTTAACCTAATCAAGTTATCTTCAGCTCCTGCTAAAGTGAAGAAAATGATAGTTACTATCCTTTAAAAGGACTTGTCAAGTGGCAACCACCAACTACTTACCCTGTTGACCTTTCAACCACATAGTTCGCAATGTAAAGGCCAATGAATGTAGCCCAGAGTGAGTATATGGGTGAAATCCCATCAGATGAACCATCACATGAGCCATTGCAAGCTAACTAAAGCAATGAAAGAAGATATCATGAGAGACAAATGTGAAGAATTAACACAAACACATACAGTAAACTCACATATTAAACAGAGATGAACTCTATATTAAACAGAGATGAATTCTATATGCACCTCGCCATAAATTACCCACTTTGATAAAAGTGGGTAATCACTTGCAGACCCAACAGGTGCGAACCAAGACGAGCACACCTGATCCTTCAATTCATTTACACGAAGAAATTTTGCAAGCCATGTGCTTCGCTCTTCTTTCTTCCAGAAAGGAAACCAAGGATAGTTTTTCCGTTGAACTGTTCTGTCTTTCAAAACAGCATTATTGCCACAGTGACTGTAAAACACACAGCAGGCTATACTTATGACCTACACCATGAATGAGAGCAGGAAATGATATAGCAACATAGGAAGAGAAAATAAAAATAAAACATATCATAATTCATATAATACTAAACCACAGAAGCCATCCACAGAACTTACAGCACAATTCTGAAAAATTGCCAATAGCTCAGGCCTCTTTCCAGCAACACGTGAGACCAGACCAATGTACCAAAGGCCAATAAAGAGAATGTGAAATACTATGAGAAACAGAATGGAAGAGATATATATTGTTATGAACATTGAAAGATTCATCCTTATATCCACTCCCATTGATTGAAAACTTGGAAGATGATACACTGCTGCCACTAAAATCCAGGCTATGTACCTGAAAGCATCAATTACTCAAATGTCCAAGAGCACTTATAAATTAACTATATTAAATGTCACTATAAACCAAAAGCAGTAGAATTTAGGGGCGGAAACTCACCACCGACTGAAATTTGAATAGCTGGGTTTAATGGTTTTCCCAATAAATGGCGATGAAAAGAAATAAAAGAAACCAAGCAAACATGAATATATAGACCACCATTTGATATTCTGATCCAATTTGTCAATGAGAGTGTGCATGTTGTCGGAAGATATGAAAAATAAGCAACCAACCACCACCGCAATAATAGCATGACGTGAATGCTCATGAGGATACGGATACGTGTGAGTGAAGATGGTCCGAACCCTCCTCATTTTGAGGGTATCTAATAAACCGGCAGAAATGTTGTCAGAGCCCATATAGTCCTGCATACACAAAGATGTTACTTCTTTCAAATTCAAATAAAAGAAAAGAATAAACAAATCCTATATACATATCTAGGTCATCCACCAATCCTGAAACCTATAGGTGAAGAACAATTGACCAAGTTCAAGATTCCACAAACAATAACCTTGGTTCATCTTACAGCATTAACTTCATTTCGAATACTTAACTTGCACGGAGTTATATCACAAACCTTTTCTTTATCCTATAATCAACCGTTTTAATTAAACAGGGACGACCTTCACTTCCCGACGTTATTCACGACGAAATCACAAAACCCTAGTTTCTTCAACCACACTTATCTAAATAACATTAGTCTCTAAACACTAAAAGATTTTCAGCAAAACACAACCGCTACAAGTGAAAAAGAAAAATAATAATAATAATAAAAACTAGCCGGAACGTAAGATATCGAAAAGAACCAGAAAATTCAATGAATGGAGACGGATGCGCGCCAAAGGAAAACCGAAAATCAAAGAGCATGCAAAATTGGCTTCCACACGAAGTCGTACATCAAGAATCAAACAGGAAAACGAAATTCAAAGACAGAGAAAATGAAAGCACGTACCGGAAAGAAAGAGAGTGCAAAAGAGAGAGAAAAGAGAATGGTCTAGTGGTGGAGGAAGCAATATATAATAGAAGAAGAAGAAGAAGAAGAAGAAGAAGGCATCTCAAACGGTCTCTGCATCTGAGAATGTCTGCAAAGAACATATGAATGGCATATTCTTTTGGAACCAACACGAGCCCGTCACAGAGAGACTACACGACACGGGGACTCGCACGTAAAAGATGTGTGAGTGCGAGTGGGAATTCATTGACTCGCAGATTTGCGTGCCTTTCACGGTTCTTTCTTTCGTTCTTTCTTTTCTTCCCAGCGCTTTTGGTTTTATTTCTTTGCCTCGTTTTTTCTCTTTTTCTTTTTTTAGTTCTCCTCGTTTTGCTTGTCTCTTTTTCTTCTTTTCGGGCGATCCACATTTAATGGTCGTTGGCGCTTTGGGGATGATAATGAACAGATAGAGAGCCCTGTGGATAGATACGGCGCCGTCTCGGTGTACATTTCGCAATTGTTTTCGTGTTGGACGGAAAAGTGAGGTTTTTCTGCACGAATAAAATGAGTTTTTCATTGTTTCCTTTTATGAATCGTATTTGTATTTAAATGCTCCCTGCAATTTTTACTCGTTGAGTTATATTTAAACCGATAAAAATGAGCATATTATTATATAAATTTGTCCCAAAATTTGATCATAAACTTGGTCTTTTGAGGTTAAAATCCTTTCCCATCTCATTTAATTCAAAAATGAATAAATTTATAGTAAAGTTTAGTATATTCTTAAATTTTGTTTTAATAAGTCACTGTTTTTTTTGTGTTCATCAACATGAATACTACTTAACGATTAAGACATAATTTATTTACTTTACTAGCAAGATGCTACTAACAATTATGGGTTTGGTCCACGAACTTTTTCATTGGACCGTAAGCGAGCCATAGCTCATTGGGCTTCTAATATCCAATGGGCTCTTTCCAATAATTCAATTGGTCTTAAAAGATGGTCAAATTATGCAATTGGGCTTTCAAATTCCAACCGTCTCAATTTACCTTAAATTAATCAATAATGTCTATTATTAATAGCTAAATTAAACAATTTAGTTATGAATAAATCATTAACACTATTTAATTTTCTCCCAACTGAGTATGCGTTGGAGAGGATCAAAAGTTAGCGAACGAGCAAGAGGGCCTTATAAACCTACAGCTCTGAGCTCTAATAATCGAAAATTGATTAATTCAACTATTTAGTTAACCAATTTTACCATTAACTCAAGCCTAGAGTGACTATATACTGTAAACTAATGGGTGTACAGTGTAGATGAGTTATGTCCACAAATATAACCATATCCACTGAGCTATGTGAAATTATTATTTTCTCTTTGTCTCATGTCTTTCTCCTTGAGTCCTACCTAGTTCTCGAATAGTCTTCTCTTATCTCATTATGGGAAAAATGCTTCTTAGAGTAATAAGAAGATGGGTACCATGATATCTGAGTCCAAACTAGTACTTTGCAGGAATCGCTCGTATGCACACTCAATAAGGAGAAGTGCACGTTTTGCAATTTCTCACTATTAGTAGGCTGTGAATTTCATATTGTGTAGGCATGTTCATAGCTCCCCACTTGAATATGTTCTCAACATAAAAGGCTTAATACGTCACTTTCACCTATGTGAATCAAATAACACATATGCATATAAATGAGTTCATAACACGCTCAATAATAAGATTAAATGGGCATATGACCATCCTAATGATGTGCTTGCATTTTCAACAGAATTACGAGAACTGCAAGACACATTGCAATCCAGTCTTATGTAATCCAATTGCATATGATATCTCCATTTACATGTCACCACATGAACAATCTAAATATGATCATTTGTAATAGTTACCAAGTGGATTATATCAATAGTGTCCCAAGCATAAGGTTCTCAATCTTATTCATATATTGTTGACTATTTAAGTTCATACTCTTAAACTTGATTCTCTCGTATAATCATCACATACCATGTTTAAAAACACATTGGTAGTTTAGGAGCACTTTATCAGTGCTAGATACTAGGACATGTCGGTAAGGACAAAAATTCTAGTAGTGACAATATGTACATTAATTTTATTTTATGTCACGGGCTTAGAGCATTCATTCCAACACATTATGGAGAATATGTCAAACACATAATCATGTTGAGCTTCAGAAAAAACATTGCATATTGTTTTAGCCATTGTTGTAGACTAATCCATGTGAATTGTCTTTTCTTGCTTTGCAGATATTGTTCCAACGAAAAAAATTTCAAAACAACCATTTGAAAAATATCATAAATAGAGTTGTCTCAAATACTACTTATTGTTTATGGTAATTCACCCTAATGAATGGTGTAAATGGTCGTCAAAGTCTATTTGTATGTAGCGTTGAAGTAAATAACTTCTCCAAAAAGCTCACAATTACGATAGATTGTGCATCAATTAAAAAAATTTTTAGTGATCGTATTAATTCAATTGCAGTGCATTAAAAAAAATAAATCAATAAAAACTCACATTTGTCTTTTTAAAAATATTATTGTGCTCCAACTCCCCCTTTTCATTTATTGATTTTTGCTATTTGTGTATATAATTAATGTAATATTTATTCAAGAATTTCAAATGTTATCTATCATCAACCTTTCCTAACTCATTGTTCTTATAGTTTCTTTTATTGAAATTCCTAATATATCTACGTCACAAACTAGAGCCTTCTGAATATTGGGAATGCTTTTGTTGACTTTTAAAATGTACTTCATTGGTGTTCTAACAAACACATATGATTATGATTTCTATTAAAAAGTGTTAACCATTATTTCCAGACAAGCATGATATTTGATCTTCACATCCTCTTTCTCTTTCGTATGAAGCAGTTTCTCTTTATTTGTCAATTTGACGAAACCGTTCTTTTGAGAAAAAAAATCCATCAAATTTCTCAAATATTTTTTTATTTGTTCGATTATTTTTCCTCACATTAAAACCAACACATTTTCTCCATACTTGACGTAAAACTCATATGCATCCTCAACATAACTAAACTCTATTGCAATAATCGTGACTCTACAATTTTAAGTTATGCATCATCAAGATAACTAAACTCTATTCCAATAATCATGACTCTACAATTTTAAGTTGAGTATGGATACTAGACTCTATATTTAAATTCGTATAATTTGTATAATTTTATGGACAAAAGTGAGTTTTAATTTTGTATCCAGGTTCATGAAACAATGCTCAAAACTTATGAACATACTTAAAAAAAAGGTTTTTTTTTTCTTCATTCTTGTGCCTATAGTTTTTTATTTTGAATTTGTTTAAATATATATATTATTTTAAATAAATATTTTTTTATTAATTTAAATAAATAATTAGTCGTGATTTTTTAAATTTAATTAATTATTTCATTTTTTGTTGTTATTATTTTTCCATTACCTGGAAAACACTTTGAGTGTATTTTAATACTTTTCAAATTAAATTTCAGTTTCCTTTGAGGAAAAAAAGAAAAAAAAAAGTAAATTTTCAATTTGCAAACTTTAAATTCAACCCAACCCGATCTGGTCCACTGGGCTTGATGAAGAAAAAGGAAAAGAGTCGCATGCATAAGATTGTTCTTTCCTTTTTCGTTATTATTCCATCGAGAGAGGAGCCGTGAGGATTCTCAATCATATCTGTTTGCTCAAGTATTAAGCTGAGTTTCAATTTCAAAAATAATAAACAATATAATCAAAATTAAAATTTTAACCCAAACTGGAAAGTATATTAATTACTGATTAGTGTGTTAAAAAAAATCTAATACGGTTTGAGTTGGAATGAAAACTAATTTGAGTTAGATTAAGTTTCTTTTTTTTTTTCTGATTAGTTGGGTTGGTTCGATTCTTAGGTCCACCTTGTGAATCAACCTAGCTATTCCAACACCTACAATAATATAGAATTATAATTTTTATAACTTTATTATTAAATTTAAATTTCACTTGCTCATTTACATTTCTAATCCAAAATAATTTTAAACTCAAATCCAAATTGTGAGTTATTTTATTTTTTAAAATACTTGGTTAAAGACATATTTGAAAGTTTGCCCAACACATATGAGGTGTGAGTTTTGATTTTTTTAATTGAAATTTGATGGAAATCAAACCTATCCAACTCAAATTCTATCGCATTCCATCACAAAATCAGTTGGCAATGAGAATAATAGTCACTTATATTAAAAAATCTTGTTGGGTGAGTCAATTATATTAATATTTATGGGTTTCATCTCAAAACTAATTGATAATAAGAGGGGTAATCCGGAGGCGGATGCACAAATTTTGTTGAAGGGGGGCTTGATACTAATTTATAAATAAGTAATATGATTTTGAGGTAACAGAGTTTGTCGATAAATTTTTCTAAATTAATTATATAAAATATCTATCAAAACTATTATTACTTTTATTCCTAACCCATTAATAGTATCTCTATTTAGCTTTCAAATAAAAAAGCAACATGTTCGGTTCCAAACCCTGCACTTGAGGGGGCTAAGCGCCGCATCAACCACTGGGATATTAATACATTCAATGAAAAAATGCAGACTTTTATATACTAATAGTATAAATCTAAAAGTTCGGTCATCTCATTTATATTATAAATCTTTGTTGGATCTGTTATCTATTCTTAACAAGTTACATCCAATAAGAAAAATTTGAGAAAAGAACCACACAATCCATGAGCAGTCTTAATATTAACTTTTATCATAAACTTATATATAGTTTGATCAAATTGCATCTTAAATTTAGACAAATGATCAAATTGCATCTTAAATCTAGACAAATCATCGTTACAAAATTTGTTTGTTATTCCAATGTTTTATTCACCGATACAAGAAAAAAACGTCGAGAGAAATCACTCCTCCCGACGCATTACTTAAAGTGTCGGGAGAACTTAAAAAAGTTCAATTTCTTCTCCAAACGTTTTTGCTTCTGTCGAGAGAAGTCAAGTATACAAAACACGCACTTGAACTTCTCCCGAAGCGTTTCTTTCTCAGATTCTGGAAATATCTACGGAGAAAACTTATCCTGACATTTTTAGTGACGTCGAAAAAGGTCCCACAAAGAACTCCAGCACCTTCTCCAGCATTCTTCTTCCTCTACTCTTCTCTCTCAACGGCGGCGGCCTGATGTATTCTTCACCTTCTTCGGCGATTCTTGCGGCGGCAGCTGGTGTGTTCTTCACCGTCCTCTCCGGTGATTCTTGCAGCGGCAGAACGCCATTTTTCCCCTACGGTAACTTTTTTCCACTTCCTTTCATATCACTATTTATTTTCCTAATATGAAAATTTTATTCACGTATGAAATTTATAATGCATGATTTTTTTTATTATTATTATAGGAAATCGGCATATAGATCCCTTCAAAGTGATAGATTTAGACTTTCAATTTTTATAGATTTAGACTTTCAACTAAGAATTCATAAATTTGGGTTTATGAAAATTGTAAGTTAGCATCTCCAACTTATGGGATCAATAGCTATGACTTTCAATTTGTGGCTGAGATTGCTTGTGGCGTGAAGTGTACTGATGTGTGGTTTATTACTTGTGTTGAGTTCAAATTATTTCACTCACTGTAACCTTTGGGTTAATAATTGAGTGAATTTTGTTAAATAATGTAAGAGAGAACGTTTCCTTCTTTTATGTTTCTTGTAATATTGAGGTAATTGATATCGGTAAGAAAAAGAAAAAAAAAATCCATGAACCTTGATTTTCCTTCCCTTATGTTCTTGTAATAATGTTTGAAATCGTTATTAATTACAAATAAATAAAACTAATGTCTTACATTTTGGTTGTGTTTTGAGATTCAACACTTGAGTTGAGGTAATATATTTTATTCCGTGGAAACTAATATAGGTTTAATATGAGTTGTTAATTGCTAAAGTGAAATTAGCTCAGCAATTATTGACACATATCTTCAACTAAAAGATTGTGAATTAATCAACTGATTATATTAATTAGTTTGGTGTTCGTTGAAGTGACTTCAGCGACTAAGTTAGGTGAGTAGTGACAAAGAGAGAATATAAGAAAAAATAGAGCTTTGGTGTATTCATGTATTATGAGGTATAAGAAATAATTTAACTTTTTGTCGAATTCCTACCCGATTAAACTTTCCAATTAAATTACTCGTGAGTTGGTTTTGAAAAGTATAATTAAAAAATTAATAAAGATTGGATTAAACTTAAAGATAGGTTTTTAATAGAGTATATAAAAGTAGTTTTACATTTCTTAGAATTGGCAAAATGTCATGTTTGTGAATCGGAAAAAAGCAAGATGTCCATACAAAGATTGTCTGACCAATGGGATATCTCGGAGAACTACCAAACTTATCTAGATTTGTAAGGGACACAACTCTGTACATGAATAACTAAGTAGAGAGTGTAATGTTACTAATGAAGAATATGAGATATTTGATATTTTAAATTATTTGAGAGATTTGATGGTAGAAGCAAATAATGTAGATGAAGAAGGTTTTGCATATGAGACGAAGCCCACAAACGATCATGAAAAGGATGTTTCCAATGAGTTTGAGGACTTGAATGGAGTCCTTAATGAATTGTATTTTGGGTGTACGCAACATACTTAGTTGATTGTTTGATCAAATTGATGTACACAAATAAAACGTTAGCATAGATGTTCTCTAGTGATGCTTTTTTAAAAACGTAGACAGATAACATCTCTATGCTGACTTCTTAGTTTTTTTTTGTTGGCAAGGAGTTCGTTGGCGATGTTTACCTTATGAAAACTTTATGTTGGAAAAAAATTTCTCCAACGTTTTTTATACTTTTACCGACACTTTTCAACATTGGCAAAAAAATGTTTAGTGCTGAGTATGAGTTGCAATCTTTAGGTAGCAATAGCATATATAAGTTAGCTGTTAATAATTCTACTCCCCCTCGAGATTGAAAGTTTAAATCACACTTTATGTATGTATGTATGTATATATATATATATATATATATATATATATATATATATAAAATCGAGTATTACTTACTTAAAAATGGAATAAATATTATAATTCTTACCTACTAATAAGTTTTTGTTTGAAATTTTATTAAAAACAAGTATTTTCACGCGAGTTTATTGAATTATTAAACAAATATTTGGTCGATATAATTATAGGGAAAAAAAACTTTACAGCTAGTTTTTTCTTTTTTAATTGTGAAATTTTGACACAACTATTCTATAATCAATTTTGTGCATTTATCAAACATATAGTTTTTGAAAGCTTGATTTTCTTAGAATTAGTGTGTTCTTTATAGATTTATTTATTTTTTGTTAAAATAGTAGGAATGGATACACCTTACCAAATTTAGAGGTAAATTTTGATTTCTTTTTTTCCAAAAAAAAAATTGAGATTGAGGGAGGTAAAAAAGAATTTTTTGCCACTTTTATATAATTTCTTTTTACTGTGACTATTAACTTACCTTTATTCTCTTATATAGTAAATCAAAACTTTATTGTACTAGAAACAACTATGAATTCCACGTGCACCCACATGTTACGGAACAAACAATTATTTTAGGGCTTGTTTTCATTTAAAAAGAAAATTATAACTTAATTAATTTTTTACACTACAACTCAAGTTTTATTTTACAAACAACATGACACTTAAAATTATCTATAATATATATATATATATATATATAAGAAACTTTTTTTCACAAATTATCCTTCATATTTTATCAAATACGATATATATCTTTTATTATTGGGTGGGTGTGGTTGCCGGCAACTAAAATTAATTACTTTTACTTTGATTTTTTTTTAAAATGTGTTGATGCTATTAAGATTAATCAAACCTATTTAATTTATTTGTCTTTTTGAAATTCTACCCGAATTTATTTGATTTTTGTATTTAAAATGTTAGAATATGAAAAAAAAAAATATTTAATAGTTTTTATGTTTAAAATATTAGAATATGAAAAAAAAATTATATTTAATAGTGTAATTATTGAATATTGAAAGAATCTAAAATCTCAAAGTTTTACAACCTCCTGTTTCTTTTACAAATATAAAAGATCTTTCTTCCATCTATTTCCAATATAACTTGAGGTTAATTAGTGCAATAGATGACATCCATATTTTTCAGATCAGTGTTGTTTAGCAGTCTTGAACATTGGTAAAAGATAAATATAAATACATATAATTTACTAGCGAATATCATTCATCATATTTATATATTAAAAACTTTGTTTATCATATTTTTTTTAGAGAATATTAATAATCCAATTTTTTAATAAAAATAAAATTAGTTTTTTTAACCAAATAAACTTCTTTTATCTTCATCATTCCAAATATTTACTTCTAAAATTTATAATTTATGATTCTGACTTATAGCAATTAAATAAATTTAAAAATAAAAGTGTACACACAAATTGAAACTAATAATTTAAGTACATTCATGAAATTAACATTGAAAATAATGTTGAACTTTCTTAATATAAATTTTATAATTTATTCTTAAAAATTAATTTTAAAATCTTTAATTTTATCTCTAATTATAATTAATAATTGAGCCTAATGTTTAAAGAAATAAAAATGTAAAAACATATTGAAATTAATAATTAGATGCATGGATAAATTTGTCACTGTGAAATAAATCTATATATTTTTTATTACAAGACATTGACTTTTAAAATTTATGATTTTTCACTATTAATAAAGTTACATATTTTAAAAATTTACGACTTTATCTCTAATTATAATTAATAATAGATTTTGAAACATTGTAATATTCTAATAGTTAAACAATGTTTAAAAAAATAAAAATATAAAAAATATATTGAAAGTGATAATTGGATGTATTGTAAAATTGTTATTACAAAATAAACATATCAATGTTCTTCATTCAAAATATTAACTTATACCATTTGTGATTTTTCATTTTATTTTCACTTTTATTAATAATTAAACAAATTTTAAATCAAAGTTCAAATACACAATGAAACCAATAATTTAAAATTAATTGAATGTTAGAAGTCTAAATATAAAATTGTTGTCAATTTATTTCTAAAATTAATTCTAAAATTTATGATTTTATCTTTAACTAGATTATAACATTATTATTATTTAAAAAATATATATTATAACATTATTGAACTATTAAAATACTGTAATTTTTTAAAAATATATTAAAACTAATTATTTCGTAAAGTAAAATGATAAAATGTGAAAACAATGAATATAAAATTTTTGTCAATTTATTACTAAAATTAATTCTTTATCTTTAACTATAATATATATAGGAAAATTTTGTCAAATTTTAAAATCCTTTACGTTAAAATTATATTTAAAAAATAATTTTAAATTTTATGACATTATCTTTAATTATAATTATTAAGAATAAAAAATAAAAAATTTTAGAATTTTAATAGTTTGGTAGCTTCCTCATGACTAGATCTAAGAACTATCCATCCCTTTCTAAATAAAAGAATAAAAAAAAAATTCTCTGGTCTATTTTTCTATTCACAAAACTTTGCTCCTAATTTTATTTTTTCTTTCTCCTTTCCATTTCCTTTGAGCGTATCACAGTAAGAAATTTTTTTTTTAAATTATAAAGTAGTGTTGTCTAACAATTGTATAATATTATATTTTAATTAATAATTATTAGTTTGATCTTCGAATATGCTTCAAGAAAATAGTCTCAAACATAAATAATATTCATTTAGAATAAATAAATTAAGTTACAACGTGCAAAGTACGATAACTAGTACATAAAAATATTAAAAAACTCAATCATGAAATATACAGATTTAAATTCATAAATTTTCGACTCAGCGAAAGTAATTTATGTTTTTGTTGAACTATTGACCATGCATTATTTGTGATAATATTATGCGAATAAATTTAGTTCTTATCAACTATTTTCAAAAAATAATTTAATCGACTAAGACACTTGGTAAACTTTTTAGTCATCGAAATTTGGAATCAATCGTTGGACACATTTGTAACAACATTTTAAGGGAGAGAATCTCAATTATAATCTTAAAAATAGTATAAAAAACTGATTAAATATTTGAAGCAATGTAAATTACTTATAGAGCAACTTGAAATTTTTTTTTAACAGTGACATTAATCTTTACCTCTTATTCCCGTTAGACTTGAAAAAATAAATTGTACACGTATACTAGAAAAATAATAATTAATGTCACTGTTACTGACATTAAGTATTCTTTCCGATACCCGTTTTCGGATATGTGTACAATTTTAACATTTGTTAAATTGGTGCTAAATTTATAACTTAAAACTTGAAAAAATAAATATTCAAATATATTTTTTTTAATTATTTATTTTGAAGACTTTAGATGTCGTTTTGTTTCATAATCTTTAGAGCTTATTCAATTTTTAGTTCATACACTTATTAGAAGATAGTAATTTTCGTGTACTTCATTATTGTGTGTAGTTGTATAACAGATAAATAGCATCACTTAAATAATGGGAGGCAAATATTAAATGACAATTATATTTCTCTAACGCCGTCATTTTGATTATTTAAAGGAAAGATGACGAGTGGATGAATAAAAAAGAAATGTCAGTTCGGGCCAAGGCCGAACTGGAAGTTTGCATAGTGGAGCGCATTTCAAAGAACCACTTCCTCTACTAAATGCGTGGTTTCCTCTTTCTGCATAGTTGAAACGAATGTCTCTATCTCTCCACGATTAATTTTTTCATCCACTCTAAATACCGTAACTAAGGTGGCTGGTACACAAAAGCTAATTAACTTCTATTTTGACAATTAATTACTTAGCATAAAAACTAACAAGATCGTCGGAATACTAACTTGTTTTTGCAAGTTTATTTGTCTTGGTGTGTTCTCGAAGATTTATTGTGATATTTTTCAGTACGAACACCATGTATTCTTAATATTTTACCTTACTCATTTGATTGCTTATTTAGAATATTGTACATTTTTTTATTGACAGAAAATACAATTTCAACAAACAATGACAACAATAATGTAGTTTGTTAAAAAAAGCAACAATATATTTTAATTAAAAAAGTTAATACTTAATATCATTGCAGTTTCAAAATTAGTTAAAAATAGTTTTTAAAGCTGACCATATTTGTAAAAATTACGTGAAGGAAGTAGTCATTGTAAAACCGAATTTCACTATCGGAAAAATCCGAAAAGACAGGTGTAAAGTAGGTAAGTCCATTAAGTGACATTTGTGAAGCTAAAAAGTTACCGAAGCGGGTAAATAAATAGGGGTGTTGATAGGGTGAAGTGGAAGATCAAAAACTCAAAGGCAGTTGGCGGCGGATGAAGAGGGGAGTGAACTTAACGACAGCTATATAAACTATTAATAAAATCAACGGTTGGGATGGATTTAGACGGTTTGATCTAAGGGTTTGAGCAGCCACCGCGTCTACAAATCCAGCCATGAATCGGTCGTTTCGTGATTTGCATTTGTTTTCGGCTGTTCCACCCTAATTGAGCCTCCCCTCCCCTCTCTCTCTCGTTTATCTCCTTCTTCTCCTTCTTCTGCGGTTATCAACGTCATATCTCACCATGGATTCCATCCCTCACTATCTCTGAAACTCAGATTCGAAAGCCTTTTTCGTGTTCTCACGCTGTTGTTCCCTTTTCCGAATTTGAATCTGTAATTTGTTTCCCTTTTTTTCCTTCCAATTTTGAGCGGTAGAGAGAAGATGCCATCCAACGGCCCTGATTCGCAGCCACAGCAGCAGCCGGCGCATCAGACAGAGCAGAATCAGCAACAAAACAAACAGCCGCAGCCGCAGCCGCAACCGCAGCGGTGGATGGCGATGCAGTATCCGGCAGCGGCGATGATAATGCAGCATCCGATGATGCCGCCGCAGCATTACGTGCCCCCGCCTTCGCCGCACTATATGCCATACCGTCAATACCCGCCGCCGCATCAGCTTAACGGCCAGCAGCATCAGCCGCCCCACCAGGGATCCACCAGCGAAAACAAGACTATTTGGGTCGGTGATTTGCACCATTGGATGGACGAGAATTACCTCCACAGCTGCTTCGCTTCCACCGGCGAGGTTTTGAATTTACTATTTCGATTTCTGTTTTTATGTTAGATTATTAATGTACACTGATACGTATGTAGCTATATTATTATTGTCTACATGTTTTGGATTTGTTTGGCTAATTGTGCTAACTGTCACTAGAGTCATTTAGCTTTCTCAAAATAGATTTTTGATATATTTTTTTTTCTGATGAAACAATTTAGGGCTGTTCACCAGCTAAAACATTACGTATGGAAGTCATTGTTTTTATAGTCAATCTTAACAGGTTTACTATTTTTGTTACGTGAGATTGTTTGGAGAAATTTGTAAAACTCTTACTTGGATCTGTTGTTATTATCAGATAGGATGCTTTATTTAATTCTCGAGCATTTATCATCACTACAGGTCAAAGCTTTTTAGCCAATCACCAATGCATTCATTTGTTTTATTCTGCATTCCAAAAATGATCCTTTATTCTATATATGTTATGTTTTTGTTTCTTGTGACGTTCCAATTTCTGTGTTATATGGTGTGGAAACTTTATTAGTTTCCTGCAGTCTCATTATCTCATTTTGTTTAGGATGATTAAGTAAAGAAAAAAAGAAAAAGAAAAATCAAGTAGTGCAAACATGTAGGAGCATACGAATATGTTGGAGGCATGTAGTC
The DNA here is from genome assembly GCF_001995035.1 of Momordica charantia. The sequence goes on along the minus strand of NW_019104518.1, from coordinate 1,289,459 downwards.
CCCTTTACGTTTCCTAGACCATCAAGCATAAACACTCTAGTAATTTTATTGAAGTGAACTATGAAGCAGTCTGGTTTTGCTATTTGATACTTCATTTTGATTTTGAGATTTTATTAACAAAAATGTATTGGTGATTATGCACATTATACGTATAGCTTGTCATCATTTGTAAATGAAAGTATTTTGACATATACTTTTTCAATACAATTAAATTTGGTACCAGCCAAGTTGTTCTTGTTGTGCCTGTGTGTTTTTGCGTCTTTTATATTATGTTTATTTGTATTCCTTGTTTGTTAATTTGTTTAATTTCTTAGACTATAATCAGGGAGCCTTTAGGAGATTATGTGTTTGTTGTCTTGTGTTCTTCTTCTTGACACTGTTTATTATCTCCTCTTTAATCACATTTCTTATGTCCCCAAGATTTTGTTAACATATTTCAGTGTATGTGCCATCACCCACCTGCTACATAATTATTATATACATGCAGATTTCCTCCATTAAAGTCATTCGTAATAAGCAAACTGGTATATCAGAAGGCTACGGATTTGTAGAATTTTTCTCTCATACAACAGCGGAGAAAGTTCTGCAGAATTATTCTACAATTTTGATGCCCAATACTGAGCAAACTTTCCGGCTAAACTGGGCAACATTTAGCACTGGTGACAAGCGTTCAGAAAATGGTTCTGATCTTTCTATATTTGTAGGAGATTTAGCTGCAGATGTTACTGATAGTTTACTGCATGAAACTTTTGCTAGTAAATATCCATCTGTCAAAGCTGCAAAAGTTGTCTATGATCCAAATACTGGTTGTTCAAAAGGCTATGGCTTTGTGAGGTTTGGTGATGATAATGAGAGGTCTCAGGCCATGGCTGAAATGAATGGTATCTATTGCTCAAGCAGGCCTATGCGCATTGGTGCAGCAACGCCCAAAAAGTCTTCTGGATATCAGCAACAATATTCTTCACAAGGTACATGATATTTTATTTGTGTAATTATTTGCCTATGAACAACACGTATTGCAATATAATTATCATCATGTCCTTAAAAGGACATTTTGTGCCGGGGACATCACAATGTCACATATATGTCAAGGTTTCGTGTAATTTTATAAAGACATCAAGACTAGGTGTGTGTTTGGAATGACTTCTGAAAAAAGGGTGCTTTCTAAATAAAAACAGTTTTTCTATAAGCACTCTTGGAAGAATGATTAATATAAAGTGTTTTTAATATAGCTTCCTAAGTGATGACTAAAAGTACTTTTTAAAGATCTACTGTGTTTGGTAGTAAATAAAAGGCAGTTTTAAAAAAAGCAGATCGGTTTAAAAATACGTTTTGAAGAAATAATGTGTGAGATGATTATCCAAACGGTGACTTTAAATGATTGGCACTTCTGTCGTTTAAGCACAAAACGTGTGTTTAAACTAATTGGCATGTGAAACTCACCTTAACCTTCGGCAAATTAAGCTTCTCATGCATTAACAGTAATTTTATATTGTCTTGATATTAGGATATGCATCAAACGGTTCATTCACCCATGGACACCAATCTGATGGAGATTCTACAAATACAACAGTGAGTTTGGTTGCTTTATTTTGTCTTTGTAATAGATTTTATTTGCCTACCTAATTCTCTCTTATTCTTCCCTTTTCTCATTTGTCTTGGCTCTTGGTTGCGGGGAATGGATGTGTGTAAAGATTTTCATTGGAGGGCTCGATCCCAATGTTACTGATGAAGATCTTAGGCAGCTCTTTTCTCAGCATGGTGACATAGTATCTGTTAAGATACCAGTTGGTAAAGGTTGTGGTTTTATTCAATTTGCGAACAGGTAAACTTTACAAGTTAACAGCTTCACAGCTACAAGTCGTTTGATCGTATACGAAGAGTAGTTTTTTATTTCCTTCGTCTATTTGAATTACTCAACTATCCTTTAATTCTGCTTGTGTAGAAAGAATGCTGAAGAGGCTTTGCAGAAATTAAATGGAGCTGTGATTGGCAAGCAAACAGTGCGTCTTTCTTGGGGACGAAGTCCAGCAAATAAGCAGGTATTTCTCTTTTGTGTAGAAAATATACAACTACCTCATTTTCCAGGTTAGGAGATGGCTTCTGGATAACTGCCTTTTTTTTCCCCGCAAAACACATCTCTGCCGTCTTCTGGCGAATCTATTTACTTACTATGGCAGTTGGAAATTCTAGCATTCCTTTATCTACCCTGTTTGTCTTATTGTATTCAACTACAACTATCAAGCACCATGTAATAATGTAATAATTTTAAGGAACAACTGGAAACATTCTTGTTGAATTATGATACCAAGATTTTAATTTTTTTAGTACAGAAGAGGGGTGGAGTGATTCAGGGGCGAGGGATTCGAACTCATGAACTCTACTCATGAACTCTTGGTCAGAGATAGATGCCAATTACTAATGAGCTTAGCTCATGTATCAAGATTTTCTAAATAACCTATATAAAATATTATTACATTCATCATTTAGGAGGTAAGAAAAACCCTTCTTTTGAGATCCTCGTAGTTTAGGAGGGGAAACCCTTATGATGTAGAAGCAAACTCTCCTTTTGGCTTTCATATGACCTTGTTGATTCTTTACTACATTGAAAATACAGAGTTAGAGAAAAAAATGGAGGAAATAGAAGGAAATACTCTTATAATTTTCTAGGTGATGATTGTATTATGTCTATTTAGTTGCTTCAAAATATTGGGAATGTTGGTATACTAGTAGACTTTTATGTCTCCATACTCCGATTATCTTAACGAGTACTATTCTATTGACAGTACCGAGCTGATTACAATAATCACTGGAACGGAACCTACTATGGAGGGCAGGTGTATGGCGGATATGGATACGCCCTGCCGCTACCTTATGATCCACCAACCATGTATGCTGCCGCTGCATATGGAGCTTATCCTATGTATGGCACCCATCAACAGCAAGTGAACTGAATGTAAGGCAAGGCAGAGGAAAGGATCTTCGGTTCGAATACGAGGCAATTGTCCCGCTGGAAGCCTGGGGTGGGCAAATATTCTACGTTTTCTCTGTAGGATCACACTACTATCTATCATGGGCAAAGTTGCTTCATTTCTGAATGTTCAACTTTGTTCTCGAGGTTTTCTATAAATCCCTCCATCCGTGGAGCGGAACCGAATTTTGATGGACTTAGTTATGTAGAATATGATTTACTAACTATTCGTTTGAGACTGCGAGAACCAATAAGGAACTTAAATGTTTATTAGAATATATAATGTTATGGCTTGTAGCTTTAGTTAAGATTATTCTGCACTTACTATTCAACAGTGTAGCATGAGTTTGAAGCCTACCATAGTTGAGATTGTGGTTTGCTGTTTTGTCCTTGTCCTGTTATTTTGCTTGTTTTTGGGAGTTTTGAAATGCTTTTTTTAACCAGGTAACTCCAAAGAGAGAATCAAAAGCAATATCTCTCAAAAGGCTTTTGATGATCGTTTCTTGCAGGGTTTGGGAATTATCAAATGGTTTCCAAGTGATGGTATTTTGTGTCTACTCTATTGTTCTTGGGAAGAGGGATTTGATATTTTCCATTCTTGGAAGCAAAAATTATAGAGTGATCAAAGGTAGAGACTAGCAAAGCTTAATTTTGTTTTTAGAATTGTGATGATATTTAAAACAGGTTGGCTTTCGGTTGTTTGTTTTGCATAATGGTTTTTAAAATTATTATTTTGTGACTTGATGACTGCCAAGACTGTTATGCAATTATTTGAAAGTTTTAGATTTTTCTAAAAAAGAAAAGAAAAGAATAGAAAGGGCTATTCATAAAAAGAAATATAAAAAGTGACAATCTTTCGTAAAATAGAATTGAGTTTTTGAAACAAATGTTTTTAGATAAAGTATTTGTGTGTATGGTTGGGAGTAATTTTGGCTTCCCAAAAGTCACTTTTGATATTTTCTAAAATTTACTTGTATATCATGATAAAATATGACTAATATAGACATAATATTAGTAATATTCATTTTTTAGAAAGGGTGAAATGCTTCTTTGTTAATTTAAATATTTTTTACGATTTTTTTAATAACAAGATTTTCTAGAATATTCGTTGTTAAATTTCTTGTTTTTTCATGAAAAGACAAACATTTCCAACATCAACATTTAAAATCTTGGTTACGATATTTTATAATTATTGATGCGTAAATTTGGTTTGATCCGTTACAAAATATCACACCAAAGAGATTTGACTTTTACTTGCAAAGCAAAGGGGTTTTTACGTGGGCTAAATGTTAGGAGAAAGGGTCATTGGCCCGTCTTCACTAAATGGACCTATGCTACGTTGGTTCGTTGGGTTTATAGATCTGAGCTTCCGTTCTTTTTCTATAAATGGTCATGTCCTAGATCTTTATATCTTGTGATCTCCTAGACTTGGTCATACTTTGGATCTGATCATGCGTTGGACTTGGTTATACGTAGGATCTGATCCTACCTTGGACTTGGTTATGCTTTGGATTGGATCTCATACCTTACACTTGGTTATGCTCTGGATTTGGTCATACCTTAGACCTGGTTGGACCTTGGCCTGGTGAACTTGTAGCTTCCATGTCGGGTATAACTTAACAACAATGATATGCAAGTGATTTAAAAAAAATATATCAAAAATGATTTTTGATACTCTCAAACATGCCTTGAGTGAGTATAAGTTAAAAAGTACTTTTAGTCTTCACTGGTTGTAAAATAATTTTCTTTTTAATTAGTATGGTGATTTGAGTGAGATGTACCCTCAGCTGCTGTGTGTTTCTATTTAATTGTTAGTTTCAAAAACTTTCAAGCCCTCTTCGTTATAAATATCCACATTTTGTATCAGGCTATGGAAAGTTGTTTGTTTTTGTTTGGCAGTGCTACAGAAAAACCATGGATGAGCTTGTTAGTTACTGGGGATAATGTGATCCCAATTCTTATAGCTTTTCAAATTTAGTGGTCAACAAAGTCTCACGATACAAGATGGGTGTGGAAATTTTTACAAAGGGGCAAAATTTTGCTTTCTAACTGTGGATTAAAGCCTATTTGCCATTTATGTCTAATAAGGTAAATTAAAGTTATTCATGATAAATCAATTTAAACATAGTTCAGCTTATTAAAGTTCGATCCAATAATGTTGAGTTCAAATCCCTACTCCCATATTTTACTAAGAATAAAAAATTATTTGTAAAGGTGACAATTACGTTATGTGATGTGACAAATAAAAGATTGATCCAGGAGTTTGATAAAATATAGTTTTAACCCATTATTTTTTTTCCACAATTTGAAGTTTCTCTGTATACATGTTTGTTTGAATTTCTACCACAGTTGTTTATTTTAGATATTTGTAAGTTCCCATCCATCATGATATTAAATTTCTATTGACATAATATTTTCATATATCAATGGAGTTGAGAACGACAAATTGTCATTTTCTTAGTATTGAAAAAAAAATCAACAAAATATCACTAATATAAATATAATATTTATTTTAAAAAAGTAATATCAATGTAATATTAATATTAATAATTATTAACTTATTTAAAAAGTACGAAGTATTTATTTGTTGATTCAAATATTTGTCATGATTTTTTAAATTTCTTAAAAAATATCTATCTACATATATATTTTTATCGATATTTTCATTAACATGTTTAGAAAAATGATATCGAATATAAACCTTGCCATGAATTCTAGAAATGACATATATAGTTAAAAAGATAAAAACAATAAGGGAAACTTATAAAAAGTTAAAAAAAAAAGAAATTAAAATTAAAGGATAACAACTAAAAATTTAACTTAACCATATTATTTATATTTATTTAATTTTCAAAATTTTAGTAATTTATATTTAAAGAAATTCCTCAAAAAAA
>NW_019104518.1:1269157-1283579 GCF_001995035.1 Momordica charantia | reverse complement strand
AGTGTGGCTCTGATTAAACCATCAACCGTTAATCATCACGCAACTGGCCGCCGGGCCCGGTCCGCAGATTCTGAGCTGGCATGTGTTTCAATTACAGGACGCACCACATCCTATAGTTTGGCCGGGTGATTAGGACGCAAATCAGAAAGTAACCGACAATCTCCATATTTTAATTTCTTACAACAACAATAATAATTATAATCGGGAGCTTAAGAAGAAAAAAAAAAAGAAATAATCCCCGCCGTCCACTCTTTGTCCAAATTATTTAAAAGGAATAATAATTTAATTAAATTGGGCGGGCTCCTCCGCAGCCCATTACGATAAAGTTAATGCTGATCCCCAATTGGAAAGGGACACGTGGCTCATGATCTTTTTACCTTTTAAACTGGGAAGAATATTTTGGATTAATTAATTGCATAAGCTTTCTCCTTCGGGGGGTCATGAGTTTTGTTATGTTAACATCTGGCCTTCCATCTCTGTTTTTCATCTCCGCTCAACACGTTTCCCATGGCTCCAGTTTCTCTCTCTTCTCTCTCTTCTCTCTCTCATCCGCCTTCAGTTGTTGTTCCTTCTCCTTGTCTGCAACTTTGCCGGCGAATCTTACTTCCCCGTAGAACGCCTTCTTGTTCCTCCTCCGCTTCGATTCCGACGACGTCTTCGTCAATTTCGGCGCCTAAAGTAGTGGTTACGAGAGAGCGCGGCAAGAACGGCAAGCTCGTTAACGCTCTGGTAATTTCTAGCTCTCTCTCTTGATTTTGTAATCTTAGGATGCAATATTCTGATTTTAAATTTGCTTTTTCTGTCTCTTTTTTTTGTTTTTTGTTTTTTGTTTTGGCTCATGTGTGTTTGATTCCTTGAGCCTTTTTTGAGATTCTTCTTCGGCATTGTGTTCATCTCTTGAATACACGTGGTGGACCGATTTGTAAGTCCGCGTGTTAAATGTGGATATGATTGCTGGCTGTTCGAGTATTTTGATTTGTTGTTGCCTTCTCAAGTTCTCACCTATTGTCTAGATCTTTTTGAAATACTTCATCATATTGAGAATTGCTTTTGCTTTTACTCCGGCTGAAACATTGCTGTTCTTTTGTCTTTTCGGAGGAGAACGGAATCGAGCAATTTAGTGGACGTATCTTGACGCTGCGATAAGTTTTAACTGCAATGGTTTAAAGTATCAATATAGTTTCGGTTTTCCAAGAGTTAAAATGTATTCTATCGACAGTCGTGAGATAAGAACGTCTTTAAAATTGAATGAGCTGCGTTATGATTTAGAATAGCCTTGGTATGAGTTCAATTTCAGTTCCTAGGTATATTAGGAATCATAGAACCAGATCGTATCATTCCAGAGCTGCACGTGGTGGTAATCTATTTGTTAATTTTATTTCCGGTTCTGATATAACGGCTTCTTTGTAATAGATACACTGGAATACGAGTCTCTTGAAGCATTGATACCAAAAATATTGATATTCTCTTTATTGAATCAAGGAAATGCACAAGTTCTTTTTCTCCTTGTCCTGGATACTGTACTTTAGTGGTGAATACTGCCCGAATAGGCGAAATATTTGTATAAAATTACCTAACCTTTTGAGAGGTCAAAGATTCAAATTCCTACCCCATTGTTAATTAATGGCAAATTCTCACATTGTAGTTTAGCTAGAAAACTGATCTTTTATGCCCAGAAGAAATAATTAGGGTTCAGGATGGAGAATATCCATGATGGTTTATCTGGCACTCTTGTCCATTATCATCCAGTAATGGATAAAGTTTTAGACATAGACATATTATTACATAGCTTAGAGTTACGGATGTTACACCCTGCATATCATTGCTTCTCACCTCATTTTCCCTTTTACTTTTTATATTTTTCCCTTCATTTTAACAGCCTATGCTATAGTTGACCTCTTGTGAAGATAAAATAATGAGAAAGCATAAAGTGGCCTTGATTTTTTTGCTTGGATGTGTGCGCTACAATCGAATTTTTGATGTGTGAATCAAATGTAAACCGGACGATGTTGATATTCCTGATGTGGATCATAGGCAAAACATGGGATAAACTGTTTGGAGCTTCCCCTCATCCAACACAGGCAAGGTCCTGACTTGAATAGACTACATTCTGTACTTGGTGGTAAGTCCTTCAAGATTGGTTCTCTCCCCTTTTCCTCTTAAAAAATCTCATTGTTTTTGGTGAAATGATTCTCTCAGACACACACACGCACCCACATAATGATGCAGGGCTGTTCTGCTGGAATTTATTTGACAGTAATATTATTTAGTAATTTTCAATGTTGAACAGATAATTTTAGATGCCCCAGTTTGGGTTACAAGCTCACACTGCTGACATTTATTCGAGAGTAATATTATTATTATTATTATTATTATTATACAAGAAACCGAGTTTTCGTTTAGAGAAATGAAAAAATATACAAGGGCATACAAAAAGACAGCCCAAACAAGAGTACCCTAGAGAAAGGGGCTCCAATCCAAAAAAAAAAACACCTAATTGATAATTACAAAAAACTTTAGAAACCAACCCCACAAGGAAATATTGATTGTAATACGATCCACTTTACAGTAATATTATTTAGTAATTTTCAATGTAGCACAGATAATTGGAAGACTAATTAATGGACACAAGCCTTTACAATGTTCTTCTGTTCATTTACAGATTCTGTATTTGACTGGATTGTTATAACTTCCCCTGAAGCTGGCTTGGTGTTCCTAGAGGCATGGAAGTAAGGTTTAGAACTAATTCACTAGACTCTCACCAGTCTTGTATTTTACACGATATCAAATTTAAAATTTTGATTGTTGTTAATTTTCCTAGAACTTTGCAAGCTTTAAAGTTTCTTGAGTTTTTTTTCTTTTTTTTTTTTAAAAAAATCTGTTTTGAATATTTTTTTCATATTCCATCTACAGCAATTTTGGGAAACTGATTTTCTTTGTATAGGATGTTAGGACTTCAAGAAATTTATACCTATCATACTAGGTGATCTAGCTCTTATGAATTTATTTAGTACCCATTTCATTGAATGGTTTATCTCAAGTTATAGGTGATCATACCCATAGCAGTGCCATACTACCATCCGTGTAAAATAAATTATTACACAGTATGAGTACATTTTTGGACCATTGTTGTTTCAACCTGTATGGTACATGAGATCAAGTTGTATATTTCAAGTTAAAATGCATTTTTTGAGTCAACGGGTGTTTTGGATTGAATTTTCCTGCTGTTGAATTGTATTTTGCATTGTTGGTTATATGTAATCAAAAACTACAATGCACTATTTTAAAAAACTGATACAGCTACCAATTAAAGATTTGATAACTATAATCGGGAGTAACTTTGTAATGTATGTATTCAAGTTTGAGTAATTTGGTGTGAAGAATAATCCATTCTATTGTTTCCCTTCTTTCTTTGAATCCCCAACTAGAAGCACACAATTGGTACTTCACATTATGTTTTCCATTTGGGCTGCTTTGCATCATCCTTGAGTGATAGCTTCACATTATTTTGTTCCTTAGGGCTGCTGGAATGCCAAAAGTTAGAATAGGTGTTGTGGGAGCTGGTACGGCTAACATTTTTGAGGACGTGTTGCAATCATCAAATCAACTGCTTGATGTGGCCTTTGCACCCTCAAAAGGTAACACGCATGTATAAATCACTTCTCATGCATGATGCATGAAAATTCATTATTTGTGGATTGTATTCGTTTCATGATGTTATTAAAGTTTTTACCTATATCATTTACTTACTCTTTTAAATCAAATCGGATTATGAAAAGACCATGAAAAAACAAAGCAGTATGGAATATCAGAACTACAAAAACAACAACAAAGAACTACGTCAAATGAATTGTGTAGTATTTGTTCCGACAGTTTATATTCTCCACTCTGCTATGATGGTTGTTCAACAATCACAATTTGGTAGGTACTCGTAAATTCACAGTAGATGTTAGTCGTATTATGTGTGTAGGTATCTGGATTTAAGTTGGATTAGAATCCTTCAATAGCGATGCATGGCTGTAATACAAATCATAATTTGAATCATTTTTCTCCAATTATCTCTTTCAGCAATAGGCAAGGTCTTGGCTTCCGAGCTTCCAAAGTTAGGGGATACGAAGTGCAGAGTCTTATATCCTGCTTCTACTAAAGCAAGCAATGATATTGGTACGCAACTTACCTTTTTTATTCTAGTTTCTGCACACTGAGGGTTATTTGGCATCAGATAACGTGGCAAGTAACAGTGATGTTCTTTTTGCGTTAAAGCATGCTATCATGTTTTCTCATTCAATAACTATAAGAATTTAATTTGAACTGAAAGTATTTGTTACTTACACTGCTGGCTTGCAGCTAGCAATTTTATAAGGTTAACTGGAGTAGTTACTCTCTGTGATAAGTCCAATTTTTCCAGTACCAGTAAACCTAATTTCCACATTTGGAATGTCAAGATACTTTTAACTAGACGAATAAAGTTGTAATAGCATTCCCTCTGATCAACTACAGACATTTATGTTTTAAATTCACGTGAAATCAGAACAGTGAAGAATTATTATGTGGATAGGAGCTTTTAACTGCAAATTTGTTTTAGGTTCCAATCACAAAATATAGGGAGCTTCCATTTTGAAGAAAACTAAGGAATATGAAGTTATTTATACTAATAACTTTAATGTGGGATAACGGTGCTTGGAACTGGCTGCTGGCTTGTATCAGTAAAATCAAGATTTTTACATTTACTCTAGGAATATCTCATATTTCAGATACCGACTGATTTCTCTGTTTGTGTATACAGAGTTTACTAACGTATAAGTAGGGCTAGGACTAGGAGTAATTTGAACCTTGGTTAGAATGTGAGTTGAGTTATTACTAATAGTAAGTAGTAACAGTTGGGATGTATATAATTGAAAATTAATAAGATATTTTATATCTCTTATTCTCCCCCATTGCGCAGTATTATATTTCATTTTTTATCAACTGAACTGGCAGACCTCAGTTTTACTTACGCTTTAGTGGAGACTTGAATTTTAATGTCAAGTGATCTTTTGCAAGCATCCTGTGGCAATCTTGAACCACGTTCCCTTGTATTATCTGTTACCCACTTTTTAAAAATAATATATTGAAGTTTTAAGTACTACTTTTGTCACGTTGTTGCATCAGTGTGAGTTAAAGCAAACAATAATGCCGTTGAGAAATAACCTTGGTATCCCTTTTTGCAATCTGTACAGAGGAAGCCCTTTCGAATCGTGGATTTGAGGTCATGAGGCTTAATACATACACTACGGTAGAGTATTCATGATCCTTGGTATATCTCCTGTTATTTTTTATATGCATATTCATCTACATGATTCTGAGAAAAGTTCCAATAAACATTTCTATTCCCCTCCCCCTATAATTCAGTGAAAGAACCAAAAATAGCAAAACCCACCCACGTGAAGCAGCAATAACTGCAGATACTTGAAATGTCACATGGGACTCTTTTTTGGATCAACAAGCTAAATACTTAAAGACAAATAAGTGTAGTACAGTGGACCTTTTTTATCTCTCTCTGTTTTTTTTTTTTTTTTTTTTTTTTGTAAGATAGTTGACTGAGCCATGGACACTAACAGTGAAGATTTAGGAGAAACTTATAAGGAGATGCTAAAGTACACAACTAAATAGAAAATTAAGATCAAACAGAACTTGCATTTAGCTTGTTGTAGGTCATAATCCCTTATTCTTGCATCAGAACTTTCAGAGGATAGAACCATCAATTAAGTTTAAGGTTTTCATTGTCTAGTAACTTGAACGAGTACTATATTGATCACTCAAACACGATTAACTTTCGTAGGCATCATAATTATTGGTGGTATCTTTCAGGCACCCGTTGATTACGTTGATCAAACAGTTCTAGAGCAGGCACGTTCATTGCCTGTCGTCACAGTGGCTTCACCTTCTGCAGTTCGGTATGACATCAGATTCTTTTTGTACGATAGGGAATTTGTAACAATTAATTAGTTCGTTTTAATTCGTCCTTGACATTACAACCCTGTTGCAACAGCGCATGGGTCAATCTTATTTCAGAGCCAAACGAGTGGGAAAAATCACTTGCCTGCATTGGAGAAACAACTGCTGCAGCTGCAGAAAGATTTGGATTGAAAAATGTTTACTACCCCAAGAATCCTGGCCTTGAAGGGTGGGTGATTACATACTTCAACTTTACATCCTTTTAGTTGACGCATTTCTCTTAATGGTTCAAAAATTCCGTACTCAACTATCTTTACCAGTAGATAAAAATCTAATGCTGAATGTACAAACATGACCAAATTGAGATTGCAGGTGGGTTGATAGTATATTGGAAGCACTAAGAACAGAAGCTCAAGTCGTTTAGGTCATTTTCCGGACTAGAAAATCATCTACACTTCTTTTCCACAATTTAAGGCAGATCCAGGCGGAGGCAACAATTGGTTGAAAAACAAAGCATCTCAACCACTCCATCTTCATGTGAGGATCATTGTCCATTTGCCTGAGTTTTTATTCAAGGTAAGCCAAAATGAAGTTTTTTCTGTAGTCCTACATAAAATTATCCCATTGTATGTCCACTTCGATATCAAATAATTAATGACCCTTGTCCTGTTCTTTTTGTTGTTAATAGAATGTAAATGCTCTTCAATGGAATAGGTTCTGCTTCATTCTCCAAAATCCCTCTTTTTCTCTCTTTTCTTTTTCCGAACTTTAGTTTGAAGTTTAGTCACTTCGATTATTGAAGTTTCCGCGAACGGTTTGCAATTCACCTTGCAAATTAATAGAAAGATTAAAGCAGTAGCTTCTCTTTTGAATATAGATAAATGGTTCAAAAGTTCAAATACTATTTTGGTTCTTGTAGGTTCATTTTAGTGTCTATACTTTCAGAACTTCTAAGGTGTGTTTGAGAGTGATTTTGCCATGGTAAAATCACTTTTGACATTACCAAAATCTTTTTCATTTCCATGGATCATGTTTGGCAAATTTAAAAATTGATTTTAGGGAAACATAAAATTACTTAAATTTGATTTTTAAGGTATCTTTTGTGTGGTGATTTTGGAAAATTAATTATTCTTAAATATCTTTTTTTAAAATCACTCCCAAATACACTCATAGTCTGTACTTTTAAAAATTGATCATTTTAGTCTCTATTTATAAAATTTTAACACAAATTTTATATATAATATAAATATTTTTAATACAAATTTATGGTTATCTCTCAAGAAATTTAGTGAGTGAACTGAAAATGAAATTGAAGGAATTAAAATAGACATTTAAAAAGTACAACAATTAAAGTACAATTATATAAATAAACTAAAGTTGAAAATACAATAATTAAAATAGTATTTAAATTTTAAATCTACCGTATCTCATATATTTACAACGGATAGTATGACTCAGCAAGTTTTCCATGAAGAGATGCAAACCTTGATGTGAAGTGTTTTGATTTTAACTTATTGTATTTTCTCATTTCAAATCAAATTTCGTATTTAAAATTGTCGCCGCAGCAGAGACTCAAAAGCAAGGAAAAAAATGACAATTTAAAAACAAAACAGTTAAAAATATGGAGATAAATTTTTTTTGAAATTAACAGTTTACGAGGACATGAACTAGTATGCAAATTTATGAGTCATTAGTACAACGAGAAGCAATATATATGCATAAAATATAAATAGATAATAATGAATTACACTCTCGATCATGATTTATAAAGGCAAATACTGGTAAGATGCACTCTGGCAAAAGAAATATTGTATACTTCTTAAAAGATTTTGAAACGACTGGCATCTATAATTTTTCGTAATTCAACTAATTGTTGTAATTCATAATTTAATGAAAACTCAATTCACATGTATCATTGTATATTCATAAATTCTGTTGAGACTGCACAAGTTGATTTGTTTTAGTAAGAGTTTGACTTGTATATTCAACGTGTTTGATCAAACCTTGATCATTTTATTTCGTAAATATCCTAAGTGAAAATATACTAAAACTCATATGGAAGGAACATATGTAAAACCCTTCCGTATGCTCATATTAACAAATTCTATATCGACTTTATTGAATTAAATCTTAATATTTTTCATATATTAATAATCTTTATATAAATTGAATGAATAAAAAAGAATTTACTAGAAAATACTAAACGGTAATAGAAATGTTTTGGTTCAATATGTGATCAATATGTAAATATTAAATTAACTCCTTATTTCTTCGTTTAAAGTTATTCCAAAAGATTCAATCAATTCTATTTCTTTTATTAAATACATCGAAATTAATATTCATTCATATGTTAATTTCTTCTTAAATTTTGAGGGTTGAGGGTTGTGTCTAATTAATCATTGAATTTTTTTTTAAAAAAAAACGTCTAATCAATACTTAAACTTTCAATTTATGTGTGTAATATATCTTAAAACTTTAACTTTAAAAAGTCGTCTAATAAAATTTTGAACAGTATTCAATAGGTCTTTAAACTTTAAAAAATATCTAATAAATAAGGACTGTATTGGACAATAAATTAAAAATTAAAAGATTTATTAGTTACAAAATTCAAAAGTTACCTATTAGACAAAAAAAAAAGATTTAAAAAGAAAGATTTAAAAAGATTTAAAGAATTGTTAAATACTTTTTAAAGTTCAAGATGACACACTCCCATTTCAGAAAACCAAACTTGTAATCTAGGGGGTAATGTTTCTATACTGTGTTTTTCTTTCTTGATTTATTAATTATACCAAAAATATGAAAGATGAATATAATTCAAAGGAAATTATTCATAACGAAGTGCTGAGACTTATATATACTACAGCTTCAAATTTTACAGATTTACATATAGTTGTTATTACACTAAATCGATAATCAATTGAAATCATATTCGAACAAATAATGCTCATAAATAAAATTAATTCTTCCTGAAAAAAGAGATCCAAATTACTCATTTTGCAACTTCCCTCTCTTCTTAATACCTCCATTTTATGTTTGCTAAGAAAAAGTTAATGTAGTTATTTTCCTGCACTGCTCTCATAAGTCTGCTTTCTCACCAAAATTCTTTAGATCGCTTGACAATTATTTTGTTTTTTGTTTTGTTATTTTAAACAAGGCTTAGATTATAATTATCATCGACGAAGAAATTCACAGGCTAAATTAAAATACCATACAATACACATCGGGTAATTAGTTTAGGAAATTTACCTTGCGTCAAGGTCAATAATGTAATCTCCATTGTAATCTGCAGACGAAACAAAAAGAAAAGTTTCCTTCAATGCAGATATATTTCACAAGCCCTTATCGGAGGCAAACCAAAATTTAGAACATATCATCTACCTTCGAACTAAGACTGCAACTATCTAAAATAAAAATACGTTTCAGAAAAAAAAAAAAAAACTATCTAAAATAAAAATCTCCGTCTGCTGATGGCTACTTGGACTTTCTGGAGAAAGCAGAAATAGAAATAAGGAGCCGTGATGCTTCAATTGATTGATGGTGGAAAATGTCCCGTTATGAAAATAAATATCTGGATTCTCGCAATCGTGTGGATTCTAATAGGGAGAAGTCGCTTATGGAAAAATAAATTGCATACGTCCGCGTTCAGGAGACTAATGGAGTGATCGAAATCATTTTGAACAAATTAAAGTTAGTAGAACAAGAATCTTAACATTAACCGATCTTTCCTTTTACGAATAGTTGAAAACTGAATTCAGAAACGGAGAACAAAAGAAATTTCAATAACAGAAAATCCAAATTTGAAAACCTGATCATGAAGTTAGTGATCAAGAAATACACAAGATCGAGAAAAAAGAATAGGACAGAAGAGATTTGACTGTAAAGAAAAGACGAAAAAGATCGATACGCATACGTACAGAGATATCCATTCCATTTGACATCTCAATTTTCAAGGAAAAAAAAACCTCGAATTATCGTCATCGTGGACAACGAGATTCAACGACTGCATCGATGATGCGGTGGAAACTAGTAAAAACGCTTTCCCCAAGAAATTGAAGCCAAACATCAAAATTAGCTCCAAAATAAAGCAAATGTAATGTAGAGACCTAAGATCGGCAGCGAGAATGCTTACAAAAATCCTAGATCAAGAATAACAAAGCGAACGAAAGGGAGAGAACCTGAGATCGGCAGTGAGAATACGGCGTAGGGGAAAGTTTCAGATGCAACCAGCGCTGATAGAGGGCGTACACCACCGTTTCCAAATGGGAGCGAATTTGAAAGGGGCGGGAATGGTTTTATAGGGCCATTTTGGCATATGGGGTTTGGAAGTTAATTGGGCCGGGCCCGAAACCTAGTAATACTATGGGCCTCGATTTTGCTGGATTAAGGCCCTAAATGCTGACTTAATTTTAGGGGTTTTACCCCAAATCCCTAATTAAAATTAACATATCAAAATCGTAATCATTTTTTTAAGTCTAATAAATTTTTGAGTTTAATATCGAAGGGATATTCAAACCTCTAAATTTTTGGTTGGAAATATATTCTTGGAACTTTTCTCAAGTTGTTTTACTCTTCATCTAATAGACTACTAACATGACATTTCTTTCCTCTTCTCCTCTTTTTTCTTTTCCAACAAACCTAGCCGTCGTTGTTTAATAATGCTCACCACCGTCCCACTAACGGTCAAGTCTTCCTCTATGCTAACCCTGCCTCTGCCATCCAAATTTCAAAGAATCAGTTCCATTAAAAAATGTTAATGTTATATCTAATAAGTCTCTGAATTTTAAAAGTGTTTAAATGGATCTTTAAACCTTCCATTTTGTGTTTATTTGCCTATTTTATACATTTTTAAAAATTCATAAACCCATTAAACATAAAATTAAAATATTAAAACTAGACATGGATAACATAACATATAATATTATTTTAACTTTTAATGTTGTATCAAATAAAAATTGACAATTTGAATGTAGTTCAATATAGGATAAAACGTTACTAAATGTCAAACATTCGAATTTCCACCTCCTTTTTTTCTTTCCCTTGTTTGGAATACAAACCGAATGAGAAATCATATTTGAACTCCCGACTTCAAAAAAAGAAATAGATGTCTTAATTAATTAACCGCTCAACTATTCTCATGTTTCCAATCCACCATGTTATTAAGCTAAAAAAAATATAAAAATAAAATAGTGATGGTGGATCATATTAATTAATTAATTTCTGAAACTTTAGGGTTTAGAGATGAAGGTGGTCCAGTGAAAAAAAGTAGAATTTTATTCAAAGTAAAATAGAGAAGAAAAAAAAAACTTATCGTCTGCTTTATCTTCAATTAAAGTGGGTAGACAACTAGACAAGTCTCGTTCAAGATAGGACGTTCTCCTGCGGCTCCAAAGAATTTTGACATATTGATTGCATGGTGCACTGTGTACGTAATATATATATCAGATGGGCGCATAACTAATGCTTGAAAATGATAGATACTAAAGAAAATTGCTTTTGGCCTAGAATTAATAACATTACATGTTCATTCAATAAGCCAATATTTGGTTCGTAGTATAACAAATAACTATTTTTTTTCCGAGTATAACAAATCAAATAACTGTCAATCCGAAAATAGATGGTAGATAAAACATTAATAACTTTCTTTAATTTTAGGTTATTTCTTTATAAAAAAATTGAATGTTCAATTCTTCTCTAAATATATTATGAACTTAAAAAATCAAATAATTATATGTTATTACGATTGACCCATTTTGATTGTACTAATATACTACTTGT
Organism: Momordica charantia; assembly: GCF_001995035.1. The sequence continues at coordinate 1,271,867 of NW_019104518.1, read as the reverse complement.
TACTCTAATTGTTTTTTTTTTTTTTTTGAGAAATACTTGTTACTCTAATTGTTAAAATCCTATTAAGTAAATCTGAAAAAATATTTGAGTAATTAGCAATCTTTTATCATATTTTAGTAATTAATAATTACTTTAACTGGGAAATATAAAAATTGTGTTGGAAATTTTTGGATACAAAATAAAATAAATAAATAAAAAGGGAAGAGTGTAAACAAATAATGGGTCAAAAGCCCAAACCTTTATTTTTAGGTTTCACGTACTCATATATATATATATGAGTTTTATGTTTTGTGGGGAGTAGCCGTCAGAATTTGAGGGCAGTCGAATTAGGGTTTTTGGCAATAGTTTTTGTGGCAGTGGCTCGGGGGTTGGCATCACAAATTGGGGATATGAAGATCATTTTTGTTTGGGGTATAGTATCTTGATTATATTTGTGAGTTTTTCTTTCTTGTTCTTAAGTATTAATTGTGTTAAAATACTTAGAAGTTATGGGGCTTTTGTTAGGACCTCCAAGGGATATTCTTGGAGAGAGTTATTGTATTCAATCCTTAAACAATTATTAGTGAATTATCCACATCTGAGTGGAAGTAGTCTTTAGTGGTGAATTAGTATAATTTGTTGTGTCGTTATTCTTGTGCTTTTACAGTTTTTTTCCTATTTGCATATTTTTTTTTGTTGTGCTTGGATATTTCTATGGAAGGAGAAACTGTTAATTTACCAACAAATTGTTGTACTCATTCCTCAACCATGTCACACTTGAATTATTTTATAACTTTTGGACCTGTAAATAATTTGATGTGTTGTCTTTTTTAACTTTCGAAGATCCCGTTCTTATACCATCTTAAAATATCTTTGAAAATATCTTGAAAGATAAATAAATCACCACTAAATCAAAAAAAAATTAAGTTGATAGATTAGGTAATTTAATTTATATACAGGTATTTCAATAGAACAAAAAAGACTACCTCAAATAAAAGGCTATTTTTCATTGAACGAAAATGATGGAGCAACAGCCAAATAATAGGAACACGAGCAAACCAAGAAGGCAAGTTGAATAATTTGAGAAATAAAAAGGAGGTAGCGTTATCCATTTTCGTTACATGCGATGTGAGTAATTGAGCCCCAAAAGTCAAGCTGGTCCCAAAAAAAAAAAGAAAAAAAGCGCACCGCCCGCTCCCGCCAAGAATTCAACAACCATTGTTTGACGCTGTAGATAACGACAAAAGCCCGCCCGCTCCGGTTCTCGGCAGTGCCTCTTGTGGGTCGGGCCGACCGCCGATTGGGTTGGAGGGGGACACTCTGGTCCCACTCCCGCCCAGCGCCTTTCTTTGTTTTTGTTTTTATTTTTCTCTATATTATTATTTTTTTTTATCGTCGTATTCGTTATTTGAAAGAGTTTTAAAATGTCCATGTACATGGAAGTTTTGAGCTGTTGAATTGAAATTATGGGATGTTCCTTCCTTAGCAAAATAAATTATGGGAAGTTGATAAATACAATGTCAACAAATAATTTTGGAATAAAATTAGACTTAGAAAATTAGTTGTTAAATTATAAGTTTAGATATTGAGCTTTTAGAATGGTGTCTCCTTGGAAGGAGAATTTTTAAACCTAATTAAATTATCAATGAAAAAAAAATTAGAAATTTGCACAAAAACTCAACAAGTGGAAATCAATGTTAAATAGGAAGGAAATGACAATATTCGAACACAAGACTTTATCCTTTGTCTCATACCATTTTAAACATGTTACATCATCAATTAACTCACCAGCCTAAACTGATAGATTTTTGGGCAAATCTAATCATTAATAAAATATCAAACAAAAAAAAGATAAATGGTTGAAGTATGAGGTATAACACCTTGTTCCCTGTGGCTCATGAATTCTACTCAGTAACTTCTTTTAGACTCTGACCTTTAATAAAGGGCAACATCAAGATATAATATGAAACTGCTCTTCAACTACGCTAACCCACCACCACTGTAAGGCTAACCCTAGAGAATCTCGAGACGTGTTAAGTGACCAATGAGTGGTGCCTACCTATCCATGCTTATAGAAAGAGAGACAGACTTCATACACAAGTACGTGAATATGATATTGCTTGTCTTTAGACTAATAGCTTGAATCCTTACCAAATAGAGTGTCAAAGTATTTTCTTTCTCTATGCAGACTCATTCTGCACTCTCCAATACTTCATTCATGCTTTTTGTGATCAGACTCCAACATAAATATGTCTAATAGGTATATAAACTTTAATGTGTCTAATAGATCTATATGTTTTCAATTTCGTGTTTTATAGGTCTCTAAAGTTCAAAACTTCTAAATAAGTTTCTTGAATTTACAATTATGATCAAGTCTTTTACAATACAATATTTTTTCAAATTCACAAATCTATTAAACATTTTTTTAATTTCAATATATATAAGACATAAAATTAAAAATTTATGTCCGTTTGGTAACATTTTTATTTCCTAAAATTAAAAATAGAAATATACTGGGTAAACATTTATTTTTCTTGAAAAAAATGAGTTTAATACCTATAAAATGTTTCTTATTTTTATTTTTAGCATGGGCTTACAACGAGACTCAAACCTGCCCTTAGGGAGGGAGGAGACATACTAACCTTTTGCAGGAGCAAGAGACCGACCAACTGTTTTGATTAATATAGCATGATTTATAATATTTATTCTAAGGCTGCCTATGGATAGGAAA
>NW_019104518.1:1246642-1269107 GCF_001995035.1 Momordica charantia | reverse complement strand
AAAAGAACAAAACTACTTTTCGTAGTTTCCAAAACTTTGCCCATTTTTTAGAAATATTTCTCAAATTTTAGAAACGAGAAATTAAATTACCAAATATGTCTCTGTTTCTAAAAAATGAGAAACATAAACGTTGCCACACAGATCTTAAAGAACTTAAGATACTTCTTAAAGTTGAATGTCTTATTAGGCACAATGTTTATGGACTAAACTTGTTATTTTACTAAAAGTATTTTAACCAGTAATAAGTGAGGATCTCAGTTGAAACGAGCATAGCTCAATGGTAATTGTCATATATTTCTAACCAAGAGGTTGTGAAACCGATCCCTACCTCCACATGTTGTACTAAAAAAAAGTGAGGATATAGATTTTATTTTAGTTTAGAACGTGTATACTTATATAATTAGAAGAGTTATTTTAATTTGGTTAGTCCACGCCAGGTATTGTTTTTTTAGTACAACGTATGGAGGTGGGAGATCAAACTCACAATCTCTTAGTTGAAAGATATATGCTAATTACCGCTAAACTATGCTCGCTTTAGCAAGATATCGTTAACTTTGTAAGGTTATGTTTTATAATTAAGTGATGTAGCATTTAGATTTGGAGAATTGATGAAATTGAATATTTCTCCTCCAACTGTCCTAATACTCGTTTCAATTTAGTTATTTAGGCTTTTGTTTTACATATGTCTAATTTTGCAAGAAAAAAATTACTAGATATAGTCGAAAAACAAAATTATACAAGCTTAACCTCAAAAGTAGCTGTTCTTTTTCAATTTTATTATAATTTATATTTACGCTTTTGGTAAAGTTTTGGTCGTCCAATTTTGAATTTTTGTGCTCGCCCATGTGTTTTAGAGCCGTTTGTCTCTGCTATGGCAGAAAATGGTGGGAAGTTACCCTGTAACAATTGATGGTTTTTTTTATTTTTTATTTTTTTACTTTTGAGAAATTTCAAAAAAATCTATATGTTGTTTCGTTTGGCAATTACAATATTCTTGAAGAATAAGAAGTTTAGTGAGAATATATAAAATATTATTCTATTTTAACGTATTTTCATGCATACTATATTTATAGAACAAATTTAATTATTTTCGTTTCAAAATTATAAATTTATAAATAATAATTTCAATATGTACGATCCTAGGTGATTAATCAAATTGTTGCTAGTTGACATCCAAAGCCTTGCTGTAACTTTTGAATCTATTTCCTTCTTGTATCTCCCTCAACAAACCGCTAATATTTCGGTAAACAGGACTCATTTCTTTAGCCAGGTATGATCTTTTCCTTATATTTTTATGAGCGACATCTCCACAAATGTAACTGCATCCATTTTTAGTTACAAGTTTATCTTCTCATAAAATAAATGTATTTATATATGTATAATATTACTAAATATCATTTAAAAAAACTAGGATTTTTATTTTAACCTTGTACTTGTAAATTTTAAACAACCCTTAACTTGAATTAAATGTGTGATTAATAGCTTCAATTAGTTAAGTTTACCTTCTTTTTTAAGCAATGAAAACCCTTATGAGTAGAAAATACTTTTTTTTTTTGGAAATTGATTTTTTAAAGTTTTGTTGGATGGTTTTTTTAAGCTCAATTTCAACATTTTAGTGTTGAGTTTTAGAACTTTTTAAATATATTTTTAAATTTTGTAGATAGATTTTGGTAATTTCATGATCGAATGAGGGATTGTTTTTTTGCTCGATCTTCAGTATTTTGACAGATGTTTATTGAATTTATTGGTTATTCCATTAGTAATTTTCCTAAACTAAATATAGATTAATTTAAGTTTAGGATTTGATAAAATTTAAAATTTAAAATTATAACGTTCAAACAGAAGCAAGTTGACACTTGACAGGGCAGAAAAATGAATTATTCCCTAAAAATAAGTAAGGTCAAATATTTGTCATATAATTTTGATTAGAAAAAAAATTCACACTGCCCATAGGAAAATTTTAAAATCCACGTCAGAAATTGCCAGTGTGGGGGACACTACAGTCTACAAGTCGGTGAGCTACAGTGAGCTGCCAGCTGGATTATATTATTTTATATAGCCTTAACCGCTCAACTGCCTCGCAAAACTCGAATCACGCTCCAATGGACTGCAAGAACTGCCACGTGGGTTGCTCATTGATCTGATCGGGTCCGTCAAAATTACAAGCGAAGAAATGCAGCACGTGCCATCACAGGAGCGTGAGACACACGATCTTCAAAACGAACGATTTCCCAGGCACGTGTGATTTACGCCACACTGGAAGGGAGTGGGAAATGGGAATGAATAGTCCGTTGGGATAGGCTCGAAAGGTCAAAGGGATTCAACTCGATTCACGTGAGATTCTTTCCAGCCTGGTGTGGGTCCATCTGGCGTGGAAGATGTTCATGCCGTATTTTAAAATTAGCTAGCTTTATTTAATTAATCATGTTTTTAATCTAATCATTATTATAAGTTTTATTTTATTCATTTTTGTTTCAGTAATTTACTCAATTGAATATATCTTTTTGGGATGTCCACGGTAATTTTAGAATGGTCGAGTTGGAGTCACGTCAAGAACATAAAAATATGATTTTAAAAAAAGTCCATATAATCTCTTAAAATAATAACAAAATTTGTTACCTAAGGTCAATTTCATAACTTTGTTTCTTCTGTTTTTGAAAACCATACATTTACCAATATTTTCTTTGTTGGTTTGCAGTTTATTCTTTCAAAAGTCCCCTTTTAAAATATAAAGGGTTAATTTTATTTTAGAACTTTAAATTTTAAAGATGAAGAAAGTATAGTTGTAATGAATTATGAAGGGATTTTGTTACCTGGGACTGGCAGGAGAGGTGAATGTAGGGGAAGTTGAATTTGGAATTTACAGCTGTAAAATGTGAGAAAGTAGTCAAAGATGGTAGGCCCTGGTTGGTGAATTTTTTTAAAAAACGTTAATGTTTTGTGTTAAACAGCTCTAGCTGTACTGTCATGTCCTAAACGCCACACCCATAAGCGGCAAGCGCCACTCATTCTGCGTGAGGGTCTTAGGGAATGATTTTATTATTATCTTCCTTATCTTCCGAGATTGAAAGGTTCCATTCAATTTCCACTCTTGCCCCTATTTAAAATATCAATTTAAACCATTTATTAATTTAAATATTTAAGTTTAGAAAATTGTATTATTATAATATCAATATATAGGTCGAAACTTTTTCTTTTTTAATAATTGTTGGCGATATAAAATAATTTGGAAATAGAAAAATAATTGGAATGAGGCAGGAAATCTATTTTTGCCTTTATTTCTATATTTTATAAATAAAATTTCATCATCCATATTAGGATGAACTCCTTTTCTATTTAGGCCATAATTTTCTTATATTGTGTAAAATTAAGAGTTAAATTACAATTTTAATCTCCGTAATTCAAAATACTATCAAAGTTTTATTATCATCTTTATCATTTGTTTAAATTTTACTATGAAGGAAATTAAAAAAAGTAATCTAAGGTAAAATACTATTGGTAGCTGAATTTCTAAGAAATTCGAGAAATCCACCGAGTGTTGTAAACTTAAATTCTATAATAAATTAGTGGTAGCTTAGCTTTCTCTCTTTAACATGACTCAAATTCACATTGTTAAGCCATTTGATCGGTACAACCTAAAATTAAAACTAAAGTTGAAAAATATACGGACTAGAATTTGCCATTTAAGAAAAAGTATTTGATATTTTGAAATGTGCACTAAAGGGGCAAAAATTATTTAATACGTGTACATGTTTCAAAGTAGAAATGAAACTTCCTCGCCAATAATAGTGCGACTACAGGGGCAAAACCGAGATCTGGAGAAAGAACAAATCCAGACAAAGCAGAATCACACTGCGGCAAATTGGCTCACAGAAAAGAAAAATATATTTATTAAAGAAAAGAAAAGAAAAAACAAAGAATAAGGAGAGAGGGTACACAGATCTAGTACGTACTCCCCACCTACTTTACAGAGCCCAGTTTCCTGGAAGCTCCCTCTTTACCACAAAAGCCATTGGATTGGGCGCCCCACACAGATGCATGCATCTCTCTCTCCTCCCCTTTCTCTCTCCTTCTATATAAAACCCCAAACAATTCCCTTCCCCATTGATCCTAATCCATTTCTCACTCCCCACCTTCAAACGGTTTCTTCAAATCTGTACCTTTTCTTCTTTTAAAATCTTTTTGCCGTTGAGAATTTTCTATGGAAGCATTGATGAGGAGCTCCTCTTCTTCTTCCTCGTCTGATTCTACGTCGTCGGATTCTTCATTCTCCGGCAAGGCGTCGAGGCGGCCGGAGAAGATCAAAGGGCCGTGGAGCGCGGAGGAGGACCGGATTTTAACCCAGCTCGTCGGCCGGTACGGGCCGAGAAATTGGTCGTTGATTAGCCGGTATATTAAGGGCCGGTCCGGGAAATCGTGCCGGCTCCGGTGGTGTAACCAGCTGAGCCCGAGTGTGGAGCACCGGCCATTTTCTCCGACGGAGGATGAGACCATTTTGGCCGCGCATGCCCGGTTCGGCAACCGGTGGGCCACCATTGCGCGGTTGCTTCCGGGCCGGACCGATAATGCCGTTAAGAATCATTGGAACTCGACGCTAAAGCGAAGGGCGAGGGAACGACAGCAGCAATTAGTTATGGACGGAATTGCCCCTGAAAATCATGGAAATTCCGTGAACCTCCCCAGCGACTTGAAGCTGTCCGTACCTGATCTGGAGGATGACCCGTTGACCGCTTTGACTCTGGCACCGCCGGGGATCGGCGGGGCCGACCCTAGAGCCGCGGCGGTGGACGACCGGCGGATCGAGAGTCTGCCGGTGGGGTTTTGGGATGCAATGAGGGACGTGATAGCAAGGGAGGTGAGGGAATACATGACGACGACGTTTATGGAAAATCCGGAGCTTCACTGACAAAAAATTTGCCGGTCTCTGTCTGTGTGCTCGGTGTCTTTTTTTTTTTTTTCTCTTCTCCCCATAGAAAGTTGTATTAATTTCTTGTTAATATAATGATTCATTAAAAAAAGTTAAAAATTTGAAATCCGACGTGGCAATACAGGCTGGCTTCGATTGGCATATTATTGCATTCAACTGCTTTTTTTGGTATGATGTTATAAAGACACGTTTGGATGGAATTAGAGTGGCGTTAAAGGTCGGTGTCGTGGTTTGCTTCAACTGTCATATCTCTGTATTCTATGTGTGAAATTTCATTTTTAAAAACACATGGAAGTTTAAGATACGGACTGAATATGTTAGGAACTTTCCTATTTGGATCCTGGAATTTGATTGATGGGTATAAATATTACATATCGTGCTGTATATGTACATAAAATAAATATTTATTGATTATTTTTTATGTTGAGGAATAATGTAATCTGTACTAATAAAAATTAGAAAAATGAAAAAGAGGTTATGTGGGCCATATTTAAAGATTTAAAGTTTTGATTTATTGATTCTGTTTACTTCCTTTTAATAAAAAAAAACCTTAAAACTAAATTTTAGAACAAATTGAAAATAGAAAAAAAAAACAAAATTTCTATATAATTTTGAAAATGTTTCAAAAAAAAAAAATAGAAACAAAGAACCTATTGTCAAATAATTAGGTCTCTTGTTAAAATTAGAGACTAGAAACAAAAAATAGAAAATTTATTGAACGGGCCTAAATATCCTTCTTTTCATTCTCAAATTTTCATAAACATTCAATTTTATTTATTGTTTTTATATTTTTGTACTTGTTGATGAAGAAATTCGGCTAGACCTGTTGACCAAATATCGAACGATAGAGATTCGATGTTGACCTGCAAAACAAAGAACCTTGAACACTCATGTAGTCACACGCTCTCCGATGCTTAAGTTATAATCGGAGGTTGAAAGTTGTATAATTAAGAGTAGGGTTAATTTGCATACATCTAGAGTTCACCATATCTTTCTATTTACAGGGTTGTTTGAATCCTCATGCTCCTAGAAAACACACATTCTTGGACTTCAATGTAAATATTATTGTGGGCAGACGTCAGATGGAAAAGGTTATTGGCTCATTGCAAAATCTTACAAGGTCAAGATGGATTGAGACTCATCGTGGTAAAACGTCGGACAGTCGCTGCGCACTGGTTGGCTGGCGATTGAGAACTTGTTTTGGTGCCAACCAGTTGTCGATCGACACCTGGTTGACTGTGGCCTTAGTCAACGTGGCTTTGACCCTTAGTTGGACAAGCCCTATTCTCTATTTATAGATCTGGGCCTGTTTCCTTCTCTTTTCTAATTCGGACCATGTTTATTACATAGCTTATGTATCAAGTTTGACTTTATCTTGATTTTTTCAAAAAAATTATTTTATATCTTACCAAATACTATAAATAAAAAAAACATTTGATTATCCTCTAAAATCGTTTAGGAAGTTAATTCAAACGCTAGGCTGAGTACTACTTGAACCAACCTTACAATTTTCTCAAATAAGAGTGTAAATTTTAATTTTTATGTATATATTATTTAAAAATTATAGAAATGGAAAATTATGGAAAGATATATATTTTTACAAAATAATTATTAAAAAGGGAATAAAGATAGTGGGGCACATGCCTTCTGGCCCCAATGTAGCTTTGTCTGTGCTTTTAGATATTAGTGATGTAATTAAATATGAGTAGCACGAAATTTCAATCAACATTTAATGAGAAAATCCGATCTGAATTGATTTTAGTATCTTTTTTAGTTGAAAAGATCTCATTGATCCCCCTTAGCTTCAAAGGCTTGAAACATTGGGATTGCTTGAGCTACCCATTTTTATATGACCATATCCTCTCCAAATAAAGAGTAGCACAAATTAAATTTTATTGATTTTAAGTTTAAATACTATTTTAGTTATGTGTTTTTAACTTTTGTTCACTCTGTTTCATTTTGGTCTTTATATTTTAGCTTTTATCCATTTTGATCCTTATATTTTTAAAATCATACGTTTATTTTGGTCCAATATTTTAACTTTAAATAGAGACCATGGTCACTTTCAAAAGTATAATGACAAAAATAAACGTTTGAAATATAAAAACTAAAATAAACAAAAATTGAAAGTACAAACGACTACAATAGTATTTAAACTAAAATTAAATTTAAAGTTTTTTTTTTTCAAGTAGAGGTTTAAAAAGTCTTTTAAACTCTAAAATATTTACCTTCAAACATTTGAAATGGCTTATGATGCAAAAACTATTGTAAATTAACCAATAAATTTGATGTTTAGACTTCACAAATTAAGGATTCAAGAACTTAATCCACCCTATTTAAACTTTTGGGCCATTGGAGTTAGAAATTTACTTGGGTTGAGTTGATTTTTTTTTTTTAATTTTCACTTGTTTAAGAGTTATAATCTCGATTTATTATTATTTTATTTATCTATATTGATTTGAAAAAAGCATGCTTTATGTTGATACGTCCGTCCACATTTAAAATAGAGATTTAGAAGCAACCCATCACATTTTTAATATCGAGTTGATTGTTTATTATTTCTAGTTTACCATTTTTGAGAAACATAAACGTTTTATAATTATTACGTTTCTCGTTTCTCACTCCTAACTTGTTTTTTTCTAAAATTGTATAAAAATTTTGATAACAAAATCAAATTCACTGTTTCCACTCCTAGTTTTTTCAAAACATAAATAGAAGCACTATTTTATCATTTTTATTAACAAAAATGCATAATAAATATTAAAAAAATAAGTATATGAGATAAAAATGTAAATATTTAATTTAAAATTTAATTTTCATATACAGATTTTTCATTTTAAAATTGAAACGAGAGAAACATATTTATGTTTCTTTTTTCAATATAACAAAAAAGAAAGAAATAATTATTAGTGTAATTTTATTTCTATTTATAAAAAAAGCAAACGTAATCAAATGGATTTTAAATTCTTGGAATCCTCGGACTATGTTAAAAAGGAAACAATGATATTACCTCGTACAAACACGCGTTGGAGGGTAATAATTTTGCAAGCAAAATTCAATTAAACCAAACACAATCAATCTTAGGTAGAGATACCATAGCACTGGAAAACGACGACGTTATTTATTATCAAACAACAGTGTGTAACACAACCATCTCTCATGAAATACTACATTATCAAACTTTATCACCATAATCCATCTCTCATGAAATACTACATTATCAAACTTTATCACCATAATTTATTTAAAATTGTCGGGAATGACCAAGGAAACTTATGTCTTACAAAGTAAAGTAGTTGTTTGGAGACTATGTTTATTGTATTTTAATAATTATTATTTTATACTTAAACATTAGGTTTTCATGACATTAATTTATAATTGTTGTAACGGTTATAAATTAATTGAGTCTACTAATTACGTTTAATATTTTCCACCAATATATATGGGTTTTCTGATTAAGAAGGATATAGAGAATTAAAAAAAAAAAGATTTTCATATGTCTTCTAATGTTTTTCTCCGTCTTTTTACAAAATTTTGAGCTAGTTTTTCGATTCCAATCCATTCTGACGAATGCGTCCGAGTTGTGTGTTGTGTTAATCTTGGGGAGCAATCGACTATATATGATTTAGGACCATGGTCGTGCCAAAATTGTTTTCAAGCAGCGATTCATCCACGTCACTACAATCGTTTTCATCCAATTCTTCCTACCATTCCCAACAAAAACTACAAGTAATAAGCAAATACCCAAAAAAAAAAAAAAAGAAACGTCATCGTTTTTCAGCTGATGTCCGTCTGAATAAAATGGCTTACATGGCCATGGCATTGCCACAAACTTCATATGGCCACGGCATTGATCGGCCAGAAGCTTTGCGGATCTGAAGTCGCAATGAATGTAGCTCCCAGATCCGACAGTAAGTGAATGCTGTACGCGTTGTCTCTCGACGGCTCGAATTTGAATATGGAAAATAGATGAATGTAAGGTTCAAACCGATGGCCGAACCGGTGGAGTAGGAAAGGATAGAAACTATTATTTCTGATTTGTCAAAGAATACCGATAAAAGGTTATTAAACGTTTAAATCTCTGGTTAGTCATACTTTCAAGACTTTCCTAAATTCTTTTAAATAGGATTATTTACTAGGGTGTTTAAAGAAATTTATTGAAAGTCATGTTATATTGAAATTATGATTAAAAAAATTAATATAGAGACTGAAATGATCCTTTTAAAATTATAGATATAGAAGTATACATTTTGGAGGTACAAAGAGATTAAAATAACCCAAATTTAAAGTACAATGGATCAAACTGAATTACTCAATTTCAAAGTAGAGATAATCAATAAACAAAAGATGAAACAAAATAAGACAAAAACAAGACTTAAAAGTAAGATTAGACTTATTACAACTTATAATTGAGTATTTGAGTTGGAAGTAGATTAGTATGGTAGAAAAAAAAAATACTCGAATCCTATAATTCTTTTCGTATATGTTTGCCTTTTAATGTGAAAAAAAGAGAAAAATAAAATAAATAACAGTAAAGAATTTAATATGATGATAAGTACAAAAATACTTACTTTACTAATTAGTACCTAAGTTTTATCCAAATAAAAACATCTTAAAAATATGTTCAATAGAATTGATTAATTGGTCGACGTAGTTGGTATGTTGGTTGGTTTTTGTTTAAACATAAAGTTATTCTATTTTAAATACTTTTATATATGGTTACTTTTCAACTTAAACGTAATTCAATTAGTTAAGATATATATTTATAATAAAAAATCGTAAGTTCGAATCTCCATCAATACTGTATTTTGTTGTACCAAATAAAATCTAAATTGGCATTTAAATGACAATTCTAAACGTTATTTTGCTGCTTTAAGCTGAATGTCTAGCTTGTTCTTGATTCAAGTCAAATATGAAGGGGCAAAATGGTAAACTTGAAGAACAACGGACGATTATGGGAGTAAGGATGATGGTAAATATCCAATTGAGGAATAGTAACGATTAATATAAATAAAATAATAAAAGCCGTTGTTCGTTTGGTTTTCGTGTGAGATTAACGGACTGAGTGTACGGTCAAAATCAAATATTAGCCAACAAAAGTAATTATTATACGGAAGTATAAAAAAAATTCTTAAAATATTTTATTGTATCTAATTACAAAAAGAGAGAGATTCCTTTATTTTTCAACAAAAGCAGCCTTTTCAGTCGTTATATTGTACCTTAAATTAAATTTCTCATTCTTTTTTACTCATTGTTATTTATCGACCATAAAAAATTTTTATTATAAAAAACACATGAAAAGTTTACAATTTTCGGCTTCTTATTAGATATCGTCTACATAATCCTCACGTGTTGTATTGAAAAAAAATATAAATTTATTATTGACGTAACATTTCACATCTCAATAAAGTGTGACTACATGTGAATGTAGGATTCTTTTTAAAATGTCTTTAAAATATTTTTTAATTTTTAAAATAAATATTTAAATAACCATTCTAGCATGGTGTTTTTTGACGTGTTTTCACAAATAAATTTTCTTAAAATAACAAATGAAGTTATTATTCTTTTCATACACATTGGTAGACAATACTTTATAGTTGATATTGAATAGTAGGAAATTTATATTATTCACCACTAAACCTTTTATCGAGAAAAGAAAACATGGAGAGAAAGAGAGAACTTCAATAGCTAGCGAAATAGAAAATCATTCAATTGCTCTCTTTAAAAAAAAGACATTCAATTGCATTTCTTGAAAACTAGTTTTTACCAAACTACTTTTTTTAAAAAGAAATTTTAATAGAGTATATATAATCTTTGCTTTCTAAAAATTTAGGGAATGGAAAACTTGAATAAAATTACAAAATATTAAATATTTTATATAAATTTACCGAGTTATGATAAATTAAGAGTGCCCTCATCCCTTCTTTTCTATCTCCTTTGACAACAATAATTGTAGTAATGCACTTTAATATTATTTTTGTGCAACAATACTATACTATTATAACGCCTCAAGCCCATGATTTGACTAGGATTTGAAATTTATTCAAAAGACAAAGATGCTTAAATTATTCTATGATGGAGCCACTAAAGAAAAAGAAAGGTGCCACTTGAGTTAGTAGATGTGGTGAGTAACTATTAATTCTTTTAAGTATTTTTTAATCATTTTTGTATAACCTTAAAATTCATCTCATTTAGATGCGATGTTGATTCATTTATATATCCTTTTACTCAAGCGTCAAAACTCTTGTGTGTGCGCTTTTCTTACTATTATGCTATTGTTGTAAAGATAGAGATAAATGATAACACACCGCAATTAAATATTTGATAACTATTTTTTTTTTATAAAAATTATTTCTGTTATGCATTCCCTTTTCTTAATTGTAAAAATATAATTGTAGTTACTAGGCTAAAAATACTAAAGCCCACCAGATTTACACTTAGAATACAAGGCCCAATAATTTGGCCCAGAAACAGAAACCAACGTCTGACCCTCCTCTGTGAAAGATGGAGAGACAGAAATGGAGGCGAGGATGATACTGACCTCGCCCTGCTTGGCTGCTTCGATAGTTGTTCTCACATCCTTCTCCTTGTGCCCGACGAATAATATCGAGAGGAACCGCAAGGCGAGACGACATGTCGTTTCCTTTCTCAGTGTGTCGGGAAATGCCCTTCTCTTCCAGGCGAAGCATCTGAAACTCCTTTCAGGTTTTCACTGAGGATTTTTTAGTACCGAGCTTCTGGAAGCACAATAGGGTAATAGACGTTCTTCTTTTCTCTCTGTGATTCTTTCATTTCCCCTTCTTTACTTGGGTTATGGAAACCCACACGAGTGGAGTGGAAGGAAAAGTTTCAAAACTTAGGTTTAGAATAGAATCATAAGCCCCTTGGAATTCTGGAATAAGATTCAAGTTTTTCAGTGATATTTGATTGTTGGCATGTGAACTTAAATCCATGGAAATGGCGAAAATATTGGCTGAGTTTCAGAAATTAGCAGATAATATTTGAGTTTTGGTTAAATTGCAAATTTAGTCATGTACTTAGTTATGCTTAGTTCCTAAATTTTAAATAATTGAAATTAAGTAGCTGAATTTTGAATTATAATATATATAGTAGTTGACATAATATGTTTTTTAGACAAATGTTGGCTGGTTATAGCATGATATTGCAGACAAATGACAATAAGAAGTGAAGAGTGTTACGATTTATAAAAGATTTGATATGTTTCACTTGTACGTTATTTTGTTTAGTTTTCCACTCGTTTCTGTCATTTACTGTTATGACATGTCAAATCAGCCAATGTGTGTCTAATATGCATATCATGTCACAATCATAATTCAAACTTCACCAGGGCTGAACAAGCACCATCTTTGAGGCTAAATTTATAATTTAATCTTGAACTTTTCTTGCACAGACTTTTTTTTTTCTTTGGTTAGATATTACAATCCTGAATGTCTTTAGCAATGGCAATTTCATTTGCAGGGGTTGGGTGATAACTTTTAGAGGAAGGGGGAAGAGGAAAGTAAAAAAATATAATGGGTTCGACGCCCAAACAGCCTTTCTTTTGCTTCAAATGGCCATGGGATGCAGACCCTAAAAATCCTTTTGACTGTTCGTTTGAGGGTCCTTGGCTGTTCAAATCATTGCAAAACGTGGGTGCCTTTGCTTTCAATTTTGTTAACAAAGTTTCAAAGTCTTCACCTCCATGGATCAATGCTTTTAAGCCATTGCATTTCGAAGCCTCAAATGGTGGAAATAAGAAATCTCTGCCTAGAAAGAAGTTGACTCCTGAAGAGCAAGGAGAGGCCGAGCATAGAGCATTTGCATCGGCATTGGCCAGTGGGAAAGAAGCTACGGTGATCGAGTTCTACTCGCCCAAATGTCGGCTCTGCAATTCCTTGCTGGATGTTGTTATGGAGATGGAGGCAAGAAATTCAGACTGGCTCAGCATTGTGATGGCAGATGCAGAGAATGAGAAATGGCTGCCTGAGGTGCTCTACTTTCCCACTTTAATCACATGAATATATTTAGTTTTGGGGCTTTAGGACTTCTAGTTAATCTTGATAGTTGTGTTCTCTTGGTCTCTTGGTTGTCGCAATTAACTGTTTTCAGATTAGTTGATCTAGTATTATTTAACTGTAACTTAGTTGGTAAAGGATTTGTGGTATTAATTTGTTAACATTCTCTCTGCTACATTTTCCTTAATAACTTGGTGATCTTGCAGTTTGGATCAATGTCACATCTGGTAGAAAATGCTGTTTGCAACTATGAGATATTAATAGTGAAGCAATTTTGTTTGTATATTAGCCATATAAAAGTAGCAGTACATATGAATTTGTGGTGCATTATTGTGATAACAAAAGCATCTTTATAAGAAGGTGAATAGGAAATCATCCCGAAGATTACTCTTCAAGTCCATTCAGTTCACCTACCGATCGCCTATCATGCTGCCTGTTAACAGCTTATCTGATCTTTTTCTGGATTCACACTATAGTTTTGTCAATACTTTTTCATTAACCGATTGTATAAAATGAATTGGCTCCTGTGCTCGATCAAGTGTTGAGTTAGCATTGCTTGTTGTTAATCTTGCTACATTTTAATGCAGCTGCTTCATTATGACATTAGATACGTTCCTTGCTTCGTGTTGCTGGACAAACACGGCAAGGCACTAGCAAAGACGGGTATTCCTAGCAGTCGGCTGCACGTAATTGCTGGTCTTTCTCATCTTCTCAATCTGAAGCGCCCAAGAAGTCTCCTTGGATCAGTTAATAAGCCACATTGAGCTTGTTGCCACCACCACCCGCCTTGCCGAGCCCTCCGCATATTTGTGCAAGCTGTGAGTTAGATGGCATCAGTAAGAATTTTAGTTATTTCCAAAGCAGATCTTGTACTTTGTCCGCACATCTTCTTGAAATTGCACATCACGGATTACACTTGGGGTTCTGTGTATGACTTCTGGTTCACAATGGGTGTCCACAAGAAGCTGAAACTCTCATTCCACTTTACTTGGCTAAGAAGAATAGTGGAGGGTACCCTAAAAAAAGCAACCTTTTCTCTTCCCATCATTTGCCATTTCAACCTACGAAGATGTGAAAATGCCGCTCACTCTGACAACTGTAGGATAGAAATATATTGAAATATAAAAAATCGAAAAAATTACTATATATTGAAATATAAAAAATAAAAGAAATTACTATAACTATCAAGTAATTTGAGGCACTTGGACCATCTCCTCGAGTATTCTTACTCAAACCTAAATCACAATAAACAATTGTCTCCCTCCCCTCCTTTCCCCGCCACTTTGGTTCATGACAAATTCCTTCTAACTAATTACTAACATACCTTATTATTCTATTAATATCCCTAATTACCTAAAATCATTCCTATCACGGGACTTTCCAAAGCATGAAGTGGGAGAGAAGGGGTTTCATAATTGGGTTTTGAATAAGACAATCTTGTCATTTTTCATTTTCATTTCTTTATTAAAAGTAACAAGAATTAGAGATGTTAAACTTTTTATGATCTTGGCGTCGAGCAGGTCTGGAATGGGTTGGCATGGATGGTTCCTTTACAAGGTTGGCTTCAAGAGACTAGCTTTCAGTAGATTATAATGATTATTCAGGCACATCAAAAGCTTGTCTCCAAAAAGACCAGCTTTCACTAGACCATTATTATTAATCAGGTACAAAAAAGCTTCTCTCCCCTCTCCCTCTGTAGAAAGAAAGCTGGAATAAAGCTTGGGCAATCTCAACTTATATTTCTCATGCTTCTCATTTAAGTGCATAATGGTCATGGGTTTTACGAAGAGCTCTGAAAATTATTGGGACCAGAATTCTAGAGAGAATATGTGGTAGAAAATTGAATGCTCAGTCAGCTGAATCAGCCCAAAGGAAAATGATGAATGTTTGAAAGGCTTCACATAAAATAAAACCTCCAGCGCCTTCATTCATTAATTCTGGTATACATTTGCTTCTGCTGCCACTGCACGTTGGCTAAATAAAAGCTGGTTGTTGCTTGCGATTATCGCATTTAATGTGCTCTGATGCCAGTGTTCCCCAAGATAACCTGTCGTTTTCTTTTCCCAGGAAAGGAATATTTCCATTTTAAAAGGAAAAGCTGATCAAAACTATGGGTGGTCGTTAAGATATCTGATAAGTGAATTAAATTTCCTCATTTCATAAATTAAGTGTTTGTGTTGAGTGGTGATTTATGCCTCCTTGATATGGTATAAGAGCAATAGAATTTGTGTTTGAACTCCCGGGTTGTCATTTCCTTCAATAGGTGAATTAAAATTATCTAATCCATCAGATTTAGGTTGAGTGGTGGGAGGGATAAATGGAATTAATGAATTTGTATCCATTATCAAATAATATTGGGTTGCCATTTTTATCTTTTGTATCTACATGTGATTCCAATACTTTGGAGTGATCGACTAAAAGTTTAAGATTTCAGTTGATTCCAATTGATATTTGATGAGATGGATGGATCCGATTCTCTAAAAAGTTCACAATGAAATAGAGAGTACAAACTATATTGTTCTTTAACATCATCGAACAAATTTTGAAAGGAATAGTCACAACTATCTTCATGTTCACCACGACTAAAAATTTGATAGTTCTTGTTAGTTTTTTGGAAGTCAATTTATCCTTTTGCATTTAAGTATTATTCTTTTCAAAGTTGCAACGTTATATACAAGTCATATCTTGCATCATCCTCCTCTTTAAAAAATGCAGAACTTTCTTTCTTATAAGAGGATTTTCAAATCTAGCACAAAATATCAATTATATCTAGCAGGCTTTAACTACCCACTACGTTTCTTTTATTAAAAACAACTGGTAAAATTGAACTATGAAGTAGACTATCAAGGAGTATATAAGGCAAAAAGAGAGAAAAAAGCATACTATAAAGGAGCAAAAATAAATACAAAAAAAAAAAAGGTTTAAGGGTGAAAGTGAAATGCCATATAAAGGGGGCTAAAATTGAAAATCAAAGTGAAAATAGAACCTGTAGCCCTCTCATACCAATTGTGAGATATAGAAGACGGATGAACCAATTTCTCCCCAACATCGCAGTTAATATTAAATTTAAAAATTAAAATAGCCAAGTTGATCGAGCACAGCTGATTGAAAATGGCAAGTGAAGGCAAAACAATTTAGAGGGTGTTCACAAATTTTCTAATGCTGACAGCGGAGCAAGAAAAGAATTAGACGAGGTCGAAAAAATTGGAAAATACACAGAAAATTTGGGCTCTGCGACTCCCATCTTTAGAAATCAAGCGTTGGTGGCAGATGGATTTTGAGAAGCTGGTTCTTCTTGCTTAGTTTCTTGCTGGGTTTGGACGGCCATTGTCGCCGGAAGAGCGGTGGCGGTGGTGGCGGCGGAGACATTGGCCCTCGGGGGCGGCGGGCTGATTCTTCCGTCGATGCAAGAGGAGCATTTGGTCTCCGCCCAGCTCTCCAAATCGAAATGGCCGTAGCCCATGATGGTCTTCCCCGAGCACAGCCGCCCGACCACGACGGCGACCACGGCGAAGACAATGATGACGACGAGGACGCCGATGACCGGACCCACGGAGCCGTTGCTGAGATGGCCGCCGTACGGCTGCTGCATTCCCGGCGCCGGCGGAGATTGTTGTTCAATTGGGAGCGACATTGCCCAGATTCAGTCAGCGAGAGCTGTAATGCTCCGGCGACGGCCACAGGTTTATTAAAGCCAATCTAAACCTGAAGAAGAGATTTTTGAAGCTCTGAAAAAATGGAGTGAAGAAGAAGAGAAAGGCAAAGCAAAGATATTGTAAAGAGTGACCAATGGAGAAAAAGATGGTTCTTTTACTGTAATTTTGATGGATACAATAAGAACCCTGAGCACTGTAAAAGGACGAAAAGAAAAAGGCAATTGTAATCAGAAAAGTTGGAATCTTTGGGAGTGTTAAAAGTCCAATCTCTTTCCCAGATTATGCCCTTTTTTATTGTATATATAGTAATAAAATAAAATAAAAATGGTCAAATGACCCAAATGAGCTTTTTTCAGGACTATTCTGCTCATGTAAAGAATCTACGGAAAAGAAACCTTAACTGTACATAATTCAAAAGTTACTGTTTTTTAACAAGAAGATGAATAAACAAACAAAATAATAAGTGCAACAGAGCATAATTTTATCGAATCTGTTTCAGGCCTACAGAAACTGGCTAGGTTTCATTGGCTGTAATGGCTCAGTACTGTCACGTGAAGCCTCTGAAGATGATATTCAAACGACTGGTGATTTAACATATATTTCTAATCTCTTTCTTTTTCCTTTGCTTTGGTCTGTAACTTAAAACTTAATAACTTATAAGATTAAACACAGTCCATGGAATTTGAATCAACGAAAGTTCAGATATCAGAGAAGATCAAAAGGCTTTTGGAATTTATTACCATTTACCTGTTGATAAGGTTTTGAGCAGCTCATTTTGCGACAGTTCATACAGAATTCATTTCGACAGCGACCGAGCAGAGCACCTTCCATGTTCTTGGGAATTCCAACCCTTTTGTATCTCTTTGCTGCTGCTTGCTGCTTGGGTTTTGAAATAGTTTAATCTCTTCAAGAAAAAGAATATAAGTCTTACCAAGCAAGAAAAATTGGGACGTGGAACAAAACTGAGATGTCAAGATCATTAAAAATGGCATCTTGCCTTCTGTGAGTTGCACTGTTAGTGAATGGGAGAACGCAAATGCAACCTAAATATATACAGATCCAAAGCTAATCCTGCTTATAGAATGTGTACAAAAAGAATGTTCATCTCTTCTTTTCCTAGTGTCTTCGTCTTACAAGTATGATATCATTTCTATTAGTACAAAAAAACGTTAGGGCAATTGCTCGAACATTGGCAAAGACCTCCAGTTTGGCGGTTTCTAAGACCTATGAGGAATTTGCTCAAGAGAGAATAAGTTCTGTTATTAGACCAAGGTGCGGGGAAGATGATCTCTATCCCACCTCCATGTGGTCTTCTGCAGAGAGCGGCTAATTTCCTCACTTGGTCTAGTATTTGCCTGTAAATATCCACAACCGCGGTTCAGAGGTGCGGCACTTCCCTCTTATGAGTCCTTGAAAGAGCAAAGTGATGGTTGTTAGCAGCACCAGCGGGAATATTGCTCGAGATGTTCGTTGAAGGGCTGCGATTCGATTATAATGGGAGTCAGTTGTGAGGTAAACTTACAAGAATCGATATCAAAGTACAACGGATAAACAGAAAGGAAAAACCAGAAGAGAATATTTACAAGCTTGTGCTTCATCATTATGTGGTTTATAAGAGCATGGGCAAGAGTTAGTGTAGCTACCTACGACATGATAGATAATCATTCTTGACCGAATTTCCGGGAGAGTTCTGCGTCTGATCTCCTTTGGGATTAAGGCGGTCCTTTGGACTCAATAATTTTTCCTAAGAGAGCGTAGAATACGAAAATTAATGAGACGCTTTTAGGCATAAAAGCAATCGATAAATTTCTAGAAGTAAAACTAACCAAGAGGTTCATTGTTGAAAATGCTGATGTGGGGATTGGAAGATTAGAGTCATTTGAAGATCTTAAGAAAGGATGGTCGAGGAGCACCATGGCTGTTGGTCTATCGGCTGGATTCCTTTCAAAGCAACACTGGAGGAAGTCTTTCCCTTCTGGAGATAGCTTTTCCGGGATAGCTGGGGTTTTATTCAACACCTTGAACATAGCTTGATGCTGAAAAGTTGAAAATGTAAATTATCATTAGTTGAAATATCTTTTAGAAAGGGGCATATAACTTAGCTGCTCACTCCATTTTTTAAAAATATTTCAAACTTTAAGAGTTTGTCTAATAGGTTCTTTTAACTATAAAAATTGTCTAATAAGTCCTTAAACCTTCTATATATTGTGTCTACTAGATCCCCGAGGTTAAAAAAATGTCTAATAAGTTGATGAACTTATATATTTTGTGTTCAATAAATCTCTGATTTATCAGACATTTAAAAAATTTCAAGTAATTATTAAACACAAAATTAAAAAATAAAGAACCTACAGATACAGGATTCTATCCTAGGTTATTGAGTTGAGAAAAACTAAAAGTTCAGTAGGCATAACATTAAAAGTTTAGGACCTATCAAACATTAAAAGTTTAGGACCTATCAGACATTTTATAAAGTTCGTAGGCCTATTAAGCACAACACAGAAAGTTAAGGGACCAAACTTATCACTAAACCTTTTCTTGTCATGCATCAGTCACTCGGCAGCAGCTAAGTTTTGTGTAAAGAAAATGATAAATCATCGTCGACATCTCTTTCCTTACAAATAAAGACACACTTTTCTTTCTTTACGAAAGATCTACAAAGTAGAAAGAACGAAAACTAAATAACAGGCTCACCCCTTCAAACTCACTCCAGGGAGGTTTTCCATTCAGCATTTCGATTATGGTGCAACCCAGACTCCATATGTCAACTGCCAAGGCAAGATCAGGGTTGGCATCTTTCAACATAGCAGCCTTTATGACCTGAAAATGGATCCACAAAGTTAAAAGAGAACATGTGGTTTAAAAAATAAAGTTGATTGTGACACGTACCTCAGGAGCCATCCAGTATGGACTACCCTTTAAAGAGAGATCATACTGCCCTGAGAGCTGAATGGAGAAACAAGAGATTGGTAAATAGAAGAATATTTATGAAAATGAAAGCACAATATTCAAAATAGTTAACAGTTAAACTTGAAACATCCACAACATCTTATTCTCTTCCAATATATTCAAAATTCTTATAAGGATATAATTATCAAAATTTGAGCAATCAGAATGATGAAAAGAAATGCGTGAAGGGGGGGAAATTGCTGCGAAAATGAGGTTATACTATTATTTTAAAGGTTAAAAACCATTGGAAACAGTTAAGATGGTACTCATTAACACTTGAAAACTCACATGTTTTGCCATCCCAAAATCTGCAAGTTTGACAACACCCGATGAGTCGACTAGTAAGTTTGCACCTTTGATATCCCTGTCAAAAACACAATAAAATTAAAAGAATTCAAAAAGTTATATACTATGGAAGTAAGCAAAATAATGCATAGAAAAAGCAAAATCATATCCAATGACTTTCTTTTGCCATTTCATCTTGTCTTCAACAACGGGAGTGAAAAACATAGCACGAAGATTATGAATCCAGGAGAAAGAATTTGTCTAGCACCTGTGAATTGTTTTTGTGCTATGCAAGTAAGCCAGTCCAGAGAGAATATGGCGGGTGAAATTGCGAACAATTGATTCTGTAATAGCTCCACAACGTTCACGGACATATTTATTTATTGAACCAGGATAAACATACTCCAAATATATGTAGAAATGATCATCAATCTACATGCCAAAAAAGAACCCAGAATTTTAGACTTGTTAATTCCCACAGAAGTTGAAGTAAATTCCTGATGCAGAAGATAAGAAAGAACGCTTACTGTTTCACTTCCATAATACTGTACAATATTTGGATGTTTAAGTTGACTGAGAACTTTAATTTCCTGAGACAATAAAGAAGTTAGATAGCAGGAAAACACCATATGATGGATCAATTAATGCTAGATCTGCGCATGCTTATAGCATCAAAGCCCGTAAAAAGCAAGCTCAAGATGTTCTAGGTAGTATGATAAAGAGAAGAATAGTAAAAACTCCTACATTTGACCTTTTCAATTCACAGAGAGCAGCAGATGGAGGTAAGACTTGGATAGCTTTAGAGAAATTTGTACAGCCATAGGTGGCTTACTCATGTTTAAAAGGACAGGATAATTTGGATAAAGATAACCTAATGAATATGTATGGTGCACCAGGAAGCAAGTTTTTATGCTGACTCGACCGTCTCAAGTACGAGTAGCCTGTTAGGATCCCAAATACAAGAACCTAACAAGATTAGTTATATTGCAATATCAAAAGAGAAATTACAATATCGATAGCCTTTGAAGAGGACTATCTCTCTCCCAAGAACTCTCTCAAGTTCTTCACCAAAATACTATTCCAAAAGATGCTCTCCTTCTCCCCTACTACCCTTATTTATATCCATCTTACCCCTAACTAATTACCATACTACCCCTTCATACTAACAAACTAATATTCCCCTATACCTCTAATAGGGCTCTCACATAGCCATGGAAAGTTTTATGCTCATAACTCGTTTTGCCCATAATAGTAAAGACAAGGCAAAAGAATATTGAAGGTTGCTCATAAAATGGACAACACATTGTGAGGATTAACTAAAATACCGACAGGCAAATGCATGCTACATGAGAATTAAAGAAAGTAGATCACTTGATATGATACCTGCTCTAGTTGCTTTAAACATTCAGCAGATTTAGGATCATCGGGAATGAGGTCAACTTCTTTCATTGCACATAAAGCTCCAGTCTCTCTGGAAAGTATGCAAGTAACTATGAGGATGACTTCAAAAAATGCTTAATTTCAAAAATACCATAACAACACTACAAAGTTTAGTTTACATTCTTACTTGTTGGTTGCAAGATAAACACTTCCGAATGTACCGCGCCCAATAAGCTTTCCTTTCTGCCACTGACCTTTCATAGATGAAATATGTGGCTTTTCAATAAAATTATGAACATTGGGCGGATGAGATTGTGGAGATGGTTGTGAAGAGGCTACTAATGGAGGAGGAAGAGGCAATGGGTGGGCATTGACGTGACCATGGTTTTCAGACCGATCTATACTACTATCGTTTTGTAACTTATGATGCAGAGGAAATGGCATATCATTAGAAGATCTATGATTGCTTATGGAACTTCGAGCTGTCGGGCTGTGGAGAGGAGAATACTGAGAACTAGGAGCAGTTTTTAGGGGTGCTACCTTGGGAGAAATAGTGGAAGCAGATTCCTGATGTTCGTGGCGAGTCAAACCAGAAGCAAAGATATCTCCGGTGTATGCTCTTCGAGGGCTCACGGCAGGACTCGGTAAAATGCTTGTTGGCGCACTCCTCGAGGAAGATTTCGGGGTCCAATTATGGTTACCCCTTTCAAGATTCAGATGAGTTGGGGATCCCCTGCCTTTGATGTTGTGAGGGTAATCCAAACAACTGAAAAAAAATTCCTTATTCGATCTCCCTGAGTTCACAGAGAGGCTTTGAGGGCCTCTAAATGTGGTACCACCACTCCATCCTGTATTGCCATTAACAACTTCTAAGGTTAAATCTACGGCAACTCGCCTTTGATTGTTGGCCAAGCTTTTACTCACATTTGTTGCCCCCTGATCAGCGCCCTTCCTGACAGTTTGCAGAGCAGAATTACGAAAAGAGAGAAATTAGGTCAACCGATTTCCCCCTTCGTAGGGACAAATTACTAATTTCCAATTAGAATCAGAAGATAACGGAAAACGAATGAAATTAAACGAAATTCGGATCAGTTTTGTGAAGGGGAAAGTCAAGTCAAAGAAGAGAAGACTCACAGGACCGGAGCTTCGATCGGCGATCCAACACGGCCCTGGCCGGAGCTCCAAGAGCCGCAATCTGGATTCTTCGGAAACAGGTCAGGCAGAGGCAGAGGCTGGGGCGGAGCAGCGGACGA
>NW_019104518.1:1218642-1244521 GCF_001995035.1 Momordica charantia | reverse complement strand
AACTATTTTGAAGTATTTTAGGAACCCGAAAAATTAAATAGTAAAAAGAAGTCACGATTCTAAACCCTTCTTCGGAACGACCAGAAAACTTACTTCAGCCGAGAAGACTGAACTGAACTGATCGCCGTCGAGATCGCCGTCGGAGGGACCGCCGAATCGCCGTCCGCTAACTATGAGGGCCGTTCGCCTTCTCTACCCTCTAAGACAAGTAGCTGCATCGCCGTTGCCGCCGGTCGCGTTCTTCTCTGGTGCAGTAATAGACACTAAATCGACGAACTGTGCCGCCACTGATGCCAATACGGAAAGTCCAGTGCGCAGAAATCGTCCGAAATTTAAGTGGAACTCGGCTAGTTTCGTCGGCACAGTGGAACAGCCCCTTAGAGTGAATACCAGGAATGGCAAGACACTCAGTGCTTGGACATTTCTCCGAGCTAAAGTCTCCCCGGATTCCAATAGCAGTTTTAGGTCATTTCTTCTGTACCTTTTTATGTAGTTTTGGAATAAGTGATTTCAGTAATTTCTGTAGGAGCAACTCGTTCTTATTTTGTTACTTTGGTGTTATTTGATTGATTCAACTTCTGTGTTGAATACCTTCTGTTTTTATGTATTTTGTTTTGATTAATTTCACGTTCGAGCGCTGTGAATATTATAGGCCTGCCTTTTTGTTGGATGCCTTTCAATTATCAAGGGCCTATAAGTTTTAAAGTCCCTATATTTCTGACATATTTATCTGCTCATAACCTATTTTTCCTCTTTCGTGCTGGTTCATGTTGTTGCCTATGATTATAGTTCCAATTGCATCTTTCTGGCGCTTGGAGATTTAGATAATGCTGTCAAAAGTTTCCCCTTCGATATGCTTAAATTCCCCTGTATTGGTTCATGATTTTGTATATGTATGTGTGCAGGGTTTTTCTTAAACTGTGGGAAGAGATGGCTGAATCAAATCTTGAACGTCTTAAACCTAATGATTTCATCTATGTCGCTGGTACTTTAGAGTCTTATAAGAAGGATAATAAGTGCGGGAAGTCTTATTTATGTTACGAGGTTGAATACTCAAGCATCCACATAACTATATTCTCTTTTAATTTGCATTTTAAACACTTCTCATATAGTTTATCTTGAATTTCTACACTTGGGCTGAATTCTTATCCTTAGTTTTGTAGCTAAATTCCAATTTGCATCTGAGCGAGGATGTTTAGCTTTTGGTATCTTGGCTGATATGCACTGGCCACTGAACTAGTTTTTACTTCATGAATCCTCTAATGGTATTTGATCTTTCAAGAATTTATTTTATTTAACATTTTCATTGTTCGAATTTTCCAGTACTCTGGTATAGTGTGTGATCCTAGCTAGTCAAGGGTTTTTTGTTTTCCTTTTAAACATGTCAGGATCTTCTAACACTTCAAAAACAAGTAGTATATTAATTTATTCAGGAAAATGGCAGTAGAACTGCTGTAACTTATGTAACGTTCTTACTTCACTCTGGAAAATGAAAATGTGATCGGATCTTCACAGATCAGTTTGGATTGAAGCATTGCGGTTGTTTTCATTCTTTCATTTGACATGCTGTCCCCTCCATCTCTGTTCTTTACTACTAGAACATGTTGTCCATTTCATTCTTTCATAGTCTAAACGCTCTATGTAATAATTGAAAGTCATTACTGTAATTTCTGTTGGGTCAAAGAGTTCTTCCTCCTTTCTTTCGTACATTTCATTTTTCTGTAATGTTTTTTCTCTGGAAAAAAAAAAAGAAAGAAAGAATATGATGATTTTGTCAACTGGACTGTACATATTCAACATGGCCATACCTGGAGGTTACTATTCTATCTGTTTTATATTTATTTTGTTTATATGCTCTTTTTTTTTCCTGCAGTTAACTGTGTCGGAGTTGAATTACATAAAACAATATGATCAAGGCTCAAAAAGTCAAAATGATGAAGGCGTGCGACATGAAGAAGGTATGTTTTGAATCTCTTGCTTTTTAAGTTGATGGAACTTTTTAGTTATATATAGAAATAAGTAAGATCTCTTGTTTAAATGTTAAAAAGTTAATTTGTTTCTGTTGAAAATTATTTTAATTTTGCTGATTGAATTGAAATTCAATTTTCTGCATAAACAATGGCGTTGTTAGTTTAACTAGTGTGATCTCGAGAGGGCATTCCACCTCTGGCTTCTGGAAAAGAAAATGAGGAAAATTTTCATGCTTATCAAACTTTATGCGAGTACTTGTACAATTTATGAAACATCCCGAAAATTGAAATAAGCACAAAAGTTCTTGGGGCCTCCCTCAAGGTCAAATAAGAAGGAACTTGAGGTGTCTATGAAAGAATGAAATGGATTAATAAGAAAGTTTGACCTCAGTACAAGTAACTTCATGGTATTAATAAGAAAGAACTTGGGGGCCTCCCTCAAGGTCAAATAACTTCAAAATTGCTTTCCTTCACCTCTCCCTCACTCTAATTATTACCACCTCCTCACTAACAGAAGTCATTCAAAGCAGTTACGATTGTAGTATTTTGCTTCCTTCTTGTATTCTCTATAGCTTCAAATAAAGCTTAAGCTTTTACTAAATCTAGCAAGATTTAAACCTTGGATCCCTTTTCTTGACCTTGAGACATAGCCTTTGAGACATTTTTTAGTGCTCTATTGATGTTATGGTGGACGCAAGTCATGTTTTATCCTTAAATCTTCTTTTTAATGTAAATTTATCTGTTATATCACCCCATTTTGGTATTACAGGTGACCCTCGTAAGAAGTACAGGGAACGCCTGCATTTGTGGCAAGTGTTTTTCGGCAGCCCATATGAATGGTGGGATAACAGGAACCATAAGTCAAACTCCAAACATCCGGATTTTAGACACAAGAGTACGGGTGAGGCCCTGTGGCTGCAGGCAACAGATCCTCCGTGGATCAGAAAACAGCTTGAATTTCTCGATGGCAAAATGGAAGAAAAAGACCAACATTGTCATTTTGGTTCTGATTCTAGCATGTCAAAATGGTTATATAGCTGAAGAAGCCTTCTCGGAGGTTTACATTGCTCCTTATGCTAGAACACATATTTAAATGAGTAAAAAATCCGTTTCCAAGATTCCTCTATGCAGTTTGACTGTGAAAGGCCAGAAGAGGAACACCGAAACAGAGTAGTTTTCTTGGCAGAGATTTATATTGTATATGTACATAAAGGGGAAGTTAAAGCATCAAGGCCAGAACGAAGCAAATGGACCATTTGTAGATTGAAGATACATGTAGGAGGCATTTGTTGGTGTTTTCTCTCCCTTTTACTTTCAGTTACTTCAGAAAACTACTTGTGCCATAACTGTCTATATTAGAAATTGGGATGAGCTTAATTCTCTTCTTCTGTACCTTTTTTTTTAGTAAAATACACATGGAGAAGAACTGAAAAGACAGTCAACAAGAACTGAAAAGGAAAATGGTTCCTCCCATTATTACTAAACAAATGGATCCCAAACATCAAGTCTGAAAATGATTTGAGATAAGATCCTGTCTACCCTCATTTCTTGGGGAAAACAAAGTGAATAGAGAGAGATATTGTAAAACAAGGCATAACAACTTAAACGTGTAAATAGATAATACATGTAATACTCAAAAGGACATGCTAAAAATGTCTTAGATCTACAATAGCTAGCAGTGGACTAGAGTTTTGCAGTTATTCAAGTTGTACATGTCTTAGTGTTTATTCTGTGGACAGAGGATTTAGCACTTGCCCAGTGAAAAGCAAAATTCCTGTCTTGTCTTCTCTAATCACATACAAGAATGGGTGGTTGGCAACAAAGTCAATTATGTCTATAGAAAACAAACCCCTCAGTTTTATAACAGCAGCTGAAGCAGCTGCTGCTTCTGTGCCTTCTTCGTTAACCTCAATGAATGACTTGTGGAATATTTTTGAAACCTGAAGTCCTTGAGCCATTTGGGAGTCCACCATCTCTAACAGACCTCCTTCGGTGAAAGGTAACACCAATCCTAACTCCTTCAAAACATTGGAAACTTCGATCCCAAAAGAAATTTTAAACTTTGGCACCTTGAATTGACCCACTTCAACTTGTTGGTATGGAATGTGGTGGTCGATGAACCCAGATTGGGAATCTATTTGTTCGATCAAAGATGGCAATCCGTCCTTCGCATCCGGGAGAAAGAAGTACATAGAGATGCGACGCGGGTCAGATCCTTGTTTGTATGGCAATGCAAGAACTTTAAATCCATCAAAGGCAGTTACATACTGCTTCTTCTTGCTGGTCATAAAGGGAACCTCAACCGAACTCCCATCGAGAAGGTAGAAGTCATGTTTTTCTGTTTTTGAAGCATCAAATTTCTCTTCCCAAGCTCCTTTGAAGTATAGTGCATTTGCAAGGATGAGCCTAGAGAGACTATCCACTGATCCAGGAGGAAGAACCTCAGTGATTAGTCCATTAGTTTCTTTTTCCGCCCATGAGTTCACTTCTGAAGTCACTTCAACAGCCTTTTAATTCAGCAAACCAAATGATCATCATCATCATCAAATATTTGTCAAATAAGACCCCAATAGAAGTACAGAAAACCAAATGATTGAGGACGTATGACCTTTATTCTTGAAAAACAGAGCATATTGTTGCAGTAAAAGTGCAAAAAAAGTAAAGAAGATGAAACAACTTTACCCCAGACACTAGAATAGAAAAGCATCAACATTGCTTATATTCTTGGTAAGATTACGTATTCAGCAGAAACAGAGAGCTACTTAAGCTTTAAAAAATCCATGCTCAGCAAGAGAAAGGGTGTAAGCAGTAAGCAAGAACATAAAATTCCAATTTCTCAGCGATCAATTTAATTTTCCTAAAATTCCAACAATGAGTACGAAATCAAATCTACATAGAATCGAAATCAGACAGCCCAAGAAAGAAAGAAAGAAGCGTTATGAATCGAATATCACCTTAGTCTTGAAATCGGCTTGATTCAGCGTGGCTCTAAAAGCAGTGTCCGCAACCTGTTTGAAAGAAGGCTTGAGAGAAAGCGAGCGGTCGAGCCATACCCCATTGGCGAAAGCGAGGCGAGGTCCGCCGGCGTGGGAGACATCAGCGAAGACGGTGGACACGATTTGAGAAGCGAAGGAGTTGAGGTTGTGGGTGGAGTCGGATTTGAGGAAGGAGAGAAGCTGATCCAGCGGGGGGCCATTGGAGCCAGCAGCAATAAGGCTGAGCACCACATGGATTGACAAGGGCGAGAGCACCAGGTTGGAGTTTTTGGCTTCGTGTTGGAGAAGGCGCTTGGTGATGGCCAAGGCGACCTCGCCATGGCTTTTGATTGTTTCTCTGATGTCCATTTTTTGGGAGCAGGAAAATCGGTGAGAGATGGAACTTTGTTACAGACAGATCGCCGGTGCTGCACAACTTGAACTTCAACCGATTAGCAATTAATGAAAGCGTGGAATTGATGAAGAGGGGAGGTTAAAGTTAAAACGGTGTCGTTGTGGTTAAGTAATCAAGGGACCCATGGTCCCGGACCTTGACTTTTGACCCGCGCCCCACACGCGTTGCACGTGGATAATATAGTTGTGTTGTGTGTCTAGGAGTGGAGATGGTATAGAAAGAAACGAAAAATTGTCTCTCTCAATTTTTTCTCGTTATTTTTTTTTCATTTATAACTTCTATTTTTTCTTCTATAAACAAATATATGCAAACTTTTTTTTTATAATTTTATTTTTCACTATAATATTTTTTTTCTCTTTCTTTATTTTATCTTTGCTCTTTCGTCTTTTCTATCTCTCCGCGTTTTTATCTCATCTTAACTTTTATTTTACAATTATTTTCCATAATCCTTTTCTTTTTCTCTAAAATTTTTCTTTAAAAGTTATTTTTCATCTCTTTAAACTTTTAATTTCATGTCTCTACCTTAGGAATTATAAGAAATGCCGGATCCTAGTCCAAAGAATAAGGAATCCATTTTCCATCGTGCCTCAACGTCGTCCTTGATTCCATTTTTCAATATATTTTATTAACTCTTTTGCTAAATTATGAATAAAATATTAAATCTTTTTAAAACTAATTATTTATACCAGTAAATAATAAATTTTAAGTAAAATATATAAAAATTAAAATGTGACAGAGATTAGACCATTCAAATTTATCGTGATCCCAGAGTGAACCTACTGAGAGTGAAATACAGTTAGGGATGACAAATGAACCTGCGGGACTCAATCAGCTCCTTGAGACTCTGCAATCAATTTTGTTATCCTATCAAGCAAATCATAATGCAATCTCATTTGGTGGGGTGGAGGAATGTAAATTAAGAACTTGCTCTCAATTGAAAACAACAACAGTAACATTATTCAAAGGATAGATTGAAAAACCAACAGTAAAAAGTTAAGCACATATATTGCTTAGCCAAGAGGATTCAGGAGTTGTCCGATGAAAAGCAAAACTCCCGTCTTGTCTTCTCTGACAGCGTACAAGAATGGGTGGTCCGCAACGAAGTCCACCATGTCTCCACAAAGCGAACGCCCACACACTGCAATTTAACAACAACAGCCGAAACCGCCGCAGCTTCTGTGCCTTCTTCACCAACCTCAATGAACGACTTGTGAAATAGTTTAGAAACATAAAGTTTCTACCAATCTGGCACTCGTCGTCGTCCACCAT
The DNA here is from genome assembly GCF_001995035.1 of Momordica charantia. The sequence continues at coordinate 1,237,892 of NW_019104518.1, read as the reverse complement.
TTCTAACAAGCCTCCTGTACGGAAAGGCAAAACCAATCCCAACCCCTTCAAAACATTGGAAACTTCAACGCCAAAGGAAAATTTGAACTTTGGGACATAGAATTTGCCAACTCGAACTTGTTGGTACGACCCAGATTGGGAATCTATTTTGTGTATCAAAGATGGGAGGCCATGTTTGTGATCGGGGAGAAATAAACACATGGAGAAGCGACGTGGGTCGTGGCCTAATTGTGTGTATGGCAATGAAAGCAGCTATGTACTGAGCTCCCGTCAAGAAGATGGAACTGGTGGTGCTGTGTTTCTGCCGCTTTGAAGTAGAGTGCATTTGCAAGGATGAGTCTTGTGCGAGTGTCGATTGATTCTGGGGGAAGCACTTGTGTGATTAGTCCATTGGTTTCCCTTTCAGCCCATGAGTTCACTTCTGAAGCCGCTTCATCAAAACCAACCAAATGATCAACCACATTATTTATTGAGAATTTATATAAATGAATTAAATTTAGTTTATTATATTTTTTGGTTGAGTGGTCGTTTATTATCCTAATATGGATTGGTATATTAAAGGGTTTTGAAAGCCAACAAATCAGAAACTTGTCATGTGTATCACATGTTAAATGTGTACAAAGTAGAGGGTCATCTGGCGGGTCGATTCGATTTGGTTAAAATTTAAAATGGTTTAGGATTTGAAAAAGGAGGAACAACTAAATTTTTGAAACGACTCATCTCTCATTGGCTCAAGTTGTGTGAATACTTTCTTCCATAATCTCGTGGTTGGGCGGTGGCTGCTACAACGGCCATGGAAGTGGTGTGGTTCGGTGGCTGCGAGGATTTCTCATTCGTTCAGCATAAATCAATCAAAGAGGCATCTGTAGCAAAAGTAGGAAGAATTACCTTCCAGGCATCTTAATTTGCTAGCTTTTGGAAGTTCGTCCTTACACATCAATCTTAATTGGATCTTGATATCAATTTAATGGAAATATGGGAGGAAAATATTGATAAAACGTGTAGTTGATGGATATTTCTATAAAAGTTTGAGAAATTTAAAAATTGTATAAGAATATTTAAATTAACAAATAAATATTTTTTTATTTCTAAATAAGTAAAAAATGATTAATACTAATATTATGTATATATTAGCGACATTTTGTTGATATTTTTCATATTTTATTGATATTTTTTATAATAAGATGGAAAAATTGATTTGATATCGAACCCACGGATACATAAAATGTCACATAGACTACGATATTTAATATCATAATCATAACTAATTTTAGAGGATTAAATCATTACAAAAGGTACAAAGCTAATATTAATAATTTTTAACTTTTTGAAAAATGCATATAATTTTTTTAAAACCTTAATTAAGTTTACATAAATTATGAAGAGTCTGAAATAAATTCCAAATCTGAACATATATATCCACTTCAACCACCCTAAATTTCTTCAGTAGCTTTACTTGAAAGTTGGTGAACTGTAATGTCAAAAGTCTTCGAGCCATGAGACACACTGCACAAAGAAGTACGAAATATGAATAAGATATATATGACGTTTCTTTATAATATTATTACAAAAATGTGAGGTTCGAAGTCAATAATGTAAATATGAAGTAAAAAGAAATAATAGTTTATAATAAGTTAAAAAAAAACAAATGGTTAATTTGTTCACCAAGAGACTCCTGATCCAAAAGTCTACTATGAGTGTGTGATTTGAAGTTCAAATCTTATTCCAATTATATGAAAAATAGCGGTTTATAAGTTTAAATTATATGTCCATTAATATGGAACTTGTATATATAGTTTGTAAGGAAAAGACAAACAAAGTCCCACATTAATTAGGGAAGAACATGATCCATGGTATATAAGAGAGGACAATTATGTATAAGATTTTTTGAGTGAAATCAAAAGCAAAGCTTGTGAGAACTATATACAAAACGGACAATATCATATAATTGTAGAAATACTTGGTGTACTTGGAATATCGTTGTCCTTTTATATATATATATATATATATTTATTGAGAAGGAAAAAGAAAAAGTAAAAGAGAAAAAGAGAGATGCCAAATATTATATTTTCTTGCTAGAAAGGGAAAGTTCTAACTTTCAAGTATAATCCAACATTTTCATGGATTTCTATGTAAGATTTTTTTTGGGTGAAACCAAAAATACACCGTGTAGGCTTAAACTGAAAATAGACAATGAAGACAATATGATATCATGTCTTTTTTCCTAATATTGAATACTAAGTAGTAATTAGACTGCATTAACATAATTAGGCAATTTTTTTCAGTACAATTTAAGCAATTGGGAGAGGGAGAACAATTTCATTTGCTTTCAAAGCTAAAGGGTTTTCTTGTTCCTTAATATTCATGTGTCTAGGGCCCATTTTATCATAACCCGAAGCACTTTGTCTCTTAGACAGCCAACAAATTCAATTAAAAAAAAAAAGATCGGGATATTCGTTCTTAAACCAAGATTCCTGCAAAAAAAAAAAATAATAATAATAAAATAAAAAATAACCACATATGTTAAAATATGATCAAAATCTCACATTAACTAAATAAGAGGAAAACCATGTGTATATAAGTAAAGTATAATATCTATATTGGTACAAGATATTTTGATAAATCAAAGCCCCCGAGAATTAATGTCTAAAGCAGACGATATATCATATACTATTGTTAACATGACAACCTGAAATGAATATCTCTATCTAAATGGTCAACTTTATTGGAATTTCTTTTTTCGTTTTCCAAATAAATAATAGCATGGAGAGTGGATCATGTATCCTTAATCATTTATTGGGATAGACCCTAAAACTCTGTCACATGTTCCTATATAAACAAGAAAAGAAAAAATACATAAACGTAGAATATAATAATCGCAACAGCTTGTTTTAGCTTTTGGTACATGGAAGGTGATGGATTATTTAAAAGTCAAAAGAAATTATTGGCAAATTATATGGTTAAAATAGGTCAACTCTTTGCAACAAATTTTAATTAATAAGGCTTGTTTAAGATGACTATAGGAATAATTAATGCACCACAACTATTGGAGAGAGGAGTACGGTCATTTATTTATTTATTTATTTATTTGAACAAAAATAATTAACTTCAATGAGGATTATCTTTTTATTAATTGCGCCAATGTGGGTTCTTGGGATTTTAAAAGAAAAAATCCATGAGAAAAAACTATATCATTATTCTAAAAAAAATGAGAGAAAATTAAAAGTATCTCTCTAAAAAGACATGTTTGACCAAAGTCAATGTAATTTGTTTCTTTAACAGAATTGGCCATGGTCATGTTTAAAATAAATGACTATTTGAGGGAGATTCAATAGAAAAGAAGGGTAATTAAAGTCTTACTTAAATGATAGAGAAAGATTAAATGTTTACGAGTAAAGAGAATATCTTCATTAATATGAAGTCTTTTAGGTAAGCATTGATTTTTAACTTTGAAATAAACATTATCTTATAAATGTGGAGACTCATTGTTTGTACACCTCAAAGTAATGTCACTGTATTTAAATTTAGGCTTCATTTCATATATCATGATTTTATTTTGTTTGTTAGAGATGCAATCGATACATACAAAAGTGAGTACTTTCTTATATTTTTATTATATACGTAAATATTATATATTTTCATGTAGGGAGTCCACCTATTTATAACTAAATTATTCTACTTTCTTTTTTTAATATAACATGTGGGAATGAGGATGAAACTCACAGCCTCTTAATTGAAGATATATATCAATTACCGCTGAATTATGCTCGCTTTGACACTAAATTATTCTACTTCCTCTCTTGTTTAATGATACATTATTCTTCGATTAATTGCTATATGTGATTTTTTATTTTCCTTTGTTTTCGATCTTTTTTTATTTTTCATTCTCCTCCCTCCAAACCAAAGGTTTTCATTTTTTTCCCTTTTTTCATTGTTGTTATTAAAAATGTTGTGGACATCTTCACTTCCTTCTGGGTTTACTCTCATATCTCATTGTTATTTCACTTTCTTCTCTTCCATCAAACTAATAAAATTTATATTCCAACAATTTTATATTCGTATACAAAATTATTAATTTTTGTTAACGTGGCACTCAGACATTTTGCAGGTTATGTGTGAGCTCCGATAATTAAGTCAACAGATAAAGTCAAAAACCTCCCCCACAGAAACAAAGGCTGGCATGGAAATGGTGGACTTTTGGGAACCCAATGCCAATTATGTCATCATCAGAGATTCCCCATTTTAGTGGAATCCCATGTTCAGAAAACAAACCCATATCCCTACTCCCTCAGCTCCCTCCATATATAAAATCCCCCAAGAATTCCAACTGAATCAGCACAACAATAAACCTCTGGAAAATCATCAAAAACAATGGCAATTTTCTTCTTAACCATCCACTACTCTTTACCTTTTTTCTGAGGTAGCTCCTTAAATAATTTGTTTTGTTTCATGATGTTATCCACAGGGAATAATCTGCGGATTAGGCAATGAAAATGGGGAGAAGAAGGAAGCAAAACGAGGAGGAAGCAGAGCGGCTGTGTTTGTTTGTGGTTATTATCATTTATTGCACACGTTTTATTACACTAGAGAGTAGAGATAGATTTAAGGCTTGAATTATTGATTGATTGGTTTGCAATTGCATTTTGAATAATTTTGTAGTGACTGAAGGGCTGGAAAATATGGCATTCGTGTCCTTGGCTCTGAGCCTGGTGACGTATTTCAGTGGGTATATGAACTTCAGCTTGACGAAATCGGCCACAACTCTCACCAACTTTATGGGAACTACATTTCTTCTCACGCTCCTCGGCGGTTTCATTTCCGACACTTATCTCTCAAGATTCAAAACTTGCCTCATCTTCGCTTCTATTGAGTTCATGGTCAGTACACTACACACTACTCCCGCCCTTTGTTAACAATAATATAGATGAGAGATTTGAAAGTGATTTTTGCATAACAAAAATCTACGACTACTCTCGAGCAGCGAGAGTGAAAACACTATCCCTCAAGGTGGTCGTAGATCACGGGTCAACGTTTTCTGTATTCTTCAATAGGAAAGAAATTTCTCGAAACCATAGAAATAACACACTGTTATTTATGGATTTGAGTCAAAGAAGTAATGTCACTCGTAATTATTAAATAAACAATAATTTTTTTAATCTCAATATAACACCTTATACTTATAATAAATCTAGGAACTAGATCAAAAATTATTGTCAAACTCGTACCAAAATCACTTTCAAGTATATCTCTAATATATGTATATAAGTAATTTTGGAAGGAAAATACGTAATTCTGTACGTTACCATCAATAAATATTCGACAACTCATTATTTCTAAAAAAAATATTTTTACATTTCTCTGTTTTAGTTGTCGAATATTATCAAATATTTAATGATGGTAAGAATAAAATTTATAGAGGAGCAAGTATTTTCCATTTTAACAAGTGACAAAAAGTGATAAAAAATCAACTAGGATTCTTGTTGTATTTTAGCCCAAAATTCTTATTAAATTTCGATCGACTTTCAAAATATATGTATTAGTTTTCAATTTTTTTTAAAGAAATAATAAATAATAATAATTTTTGTATTCACTTATTTAGATATTTAAGTTTATTTGGTGCAGGGATATGGTCTACTGACGGCGCAGGCGCATTTCCGGGAGCTGAGGCCGGCGCCGTGCAAAGGGGCGGTGGCGAGGGAGTGCGAGGCGGCGGACGGTGGGCAGGAGGCAATTCTCTACTTGGGGATTTACCTCATAGCGCTGGGAACGAGTGGGGTGAAATCGGCGTTGCCGGCGTTGGGCGCCGATCAGTTTGACGGCGGCGATCCGGCGGAGGCGGGTAAATTATCGAGCTTTTTCAACTGGTTCTTGTTTAGCCTGACGACGGGGTCGATCGTGGGGCTGACATTAATCGTGTGGATAAACACGGACGTTGGATGGGACTGGGCGTTTGTTGTGTGCAGCCTCGCGGTTGTAGCCGCCATTGTTGCTGTGTGCTCCGGGAAGAAGTTTTATCGGAATAATGCGCCTAAGGGAAGCCCCATACAAAGGATTTTTCAGGTACCATCTATTTTATTTTCAACAATATTTTGACGTTCCCTGGTAAATAGTTATTAATAAAAAAATTAATTTTTTTTCATGTATCTCTTTTTGTACATGTCAAAGTTTTAATGGTAATAAATATTTTTCTTTGATCTTTTTGGAATATTGATGCATTGGTTTTTAAGCTTTTGGTCTTTGGTTGATGAAGAAAATCCAACAAAAAAAAAACTTTTATTCATTATTTTTGTTTGTTATGTTAGAGTCATAACTTGTATTAGAGGGTCCCATCTTTTTTATTTTTATAGTTGGATGGTAATTTTTGAAATTTTTCTTTTTTTTTTCCTCAACACAGTTGAGAGATTGACTAACTTCTAAGTTCTAGTTTTGAAGATTTGTTAGGCTAACTTTCTCCGAAGTATCACCATCCAAAGATTCACCATTTAGTTTATAATTGCGAATATAAACATAGTTCAACTAACACGTATATCTGACTAAAAAAATAATGAATTCAAATATCCAATCCAATATCAATCATCATTCAATTGTTATTTAATCGTGTCCATATAGTTATTTAATCGTTTCCATTCTCAAGTACAGGTGTTTGTAGCTTCAATCCGAAATAGGAAGCTTCCACTTCCAAAGAATGCTGATGAACTACATGAGATCCGTGACAAAGAAGCTGCCATGCCATATGAAATCCTTGAGAAAACTGATCAATTCAGGTGTCACATTGTTTTTAATCTTCATCGTAAAAAAAAAAAAAACAAAAGTTTTGGTATTCAATTGGTTGATAAATAATGCAACATTTTGGTAGATTCTTGGACCGAGCGGCAATTATAAGGAATTATACAAGTGCTTCAATGGCAGCTGAGCAGCAAGGGCCATGGAGGCTCTGCACAGTAACACAGGTTGAAGAAACAAAGATCTTAATCCGAATGCTCCCAATTATAGTCAGCACCATTTTCATGGCCACCTGCATGGCTCAACTCCAAACATTCTCCATCCAACAAAGCATAACCATGGACTCCAATTTCCTGGGATTCAAAATTCCCGGTCCCTCTGTCCCCGTCATCCCTCTACTCTTCATGTGCTTCTTGATCCCATTTTACGAGCGTGTTTTCGTTCCCCTGGCTCGAAAAATCACCGGAATCCCCACGGGAATTCGGCACCTCCAGAGGATCGGCATTGGACTGGTACTCACTGCTGCATCGATGGCCATTGCAGGGTTCGTCGAGACACGACGCAAGAACATAGCGATCGAACACGATATGGTGGATAGTGAGGAGCCCTTGCCAATGAGCGTGTTCTGGCTGAGTTTCCAATTCTGCATATTTGGAATGGGGGATATGTTCACTCTTGTAGGACTGCTGGAATTCTTTTATGCAGAGAGCTCTGCAGGGATGAAGTCGTTGAGCACAGCCATTGCTTGGTGTTCGATCGCATTCGGCTACTTCACGAGCACAGTGGTGGTGGAGGTGGTGAACAAGGCAAGCGGAGGGTGGCTGGAGAGCAACAATCTCAACAGAGATAAATTGAACTATTTCTATTGGTTACTGTCAGTGTTGAGTGTGCTGAATTTTGGGTTTTATTTGATGTGTGCTTCTTGGTATAGATATAAGAATGTGGAGATTCTTCAGAATGATACTGAGGAAGAGAAGGATGACATAGCAAGAGGAGCATAGGAACATGTTTGGTTGCTGTCATATTCTAAATCTAATATTTCTTGGTATATTTCCTTCTCGTGGTGTGTGAGATTCATGTCATCAAATATAGGGGCGCTATCGAGCAAGAAAAGGCCCATCAACTAATTCTGCTACGATTGACCCATCATATCATTCTAAGAAACAGACGATACCAATTATCTTAAAATGTCTATATATTCAAATAAACATATTCCATCTTCTTCTTCTTTCATAGTTACAGGAAAGTGAAAGTACAGCACAAAACACACGAAAATAAACAAACATTACTATGAAATTTGTTCATTACTACGATAAATTTGCTGCGTATGTCTCCTTTCGTCTCAGCCACATGTCCACAATGACTGAAGCAATAGAGCGAGCTGAAGTTGAGCAATGCTCATCCCCTAGCCTTTTTGACAGTTCCTGGAACACGCAAACCCTTCAAAGACTTGAAAACTAAGGTTCCAGAATACAGAGTTGGGAGGCTAAAGATGAGTTCCCCTCTACTTTTTTCCTTTCTTTTCTTCTTTTTTTTTTCAATTTTTTGTTTCTTGTCCCAATTTGGATGAAGAATAGCATAGGTTACAACACCACGAGGGACGAGTTACTTTCATTAATACACACCGTTTGGACATGTAGTCCATCCAAGTTTTATATGCAAAGATATTTCAGGAATCGGGACCGAATGGGGGGACTTTGTCCCTATGGAGGTATGACAGGGTAGGATAGTACCAAGGGCATTGTGTCAGGAAATCCCCAGTTTTATCTTGCTTGCATGAGGTGAATCTGCCATACTGGACCCTTTGGGGGGAGGAGGCCAATACTTGAACAATGATCTACCAACAATATTTTCAATAGCGAGTGGACCCCTGAAAGAGAGAAAATTAAAGTTAAATACGTGAAAGAGATGCACATGTTTTGAGGGACGGGGGGTGGTGTGTGTAAGATACTCGAACACCGTTCAATACAACATATGTGACGCACTACATACATGCCTATGTGCTGGAAGTTATACCGAGTGTTTCGAATTAAAAGGGAACTGAGATGGTGAAATTACCAGTTATGAGAATCACAACTATTGTTACGGTTGTCTCCCATAACATACACATAACCTTCAGGCACAACCTTCAGAAGAAAACAAGATGATTATTAGATCTCAACCAAATTGTCTACTTATTTTCTCCCATTGAACTAAATTTAGGTTATTTTTATTTGCAGAGAGGAAGGATTAAAAAGGAAAGACAATTTACCAACGGATCCATCTCATAAGCAATTGGCTCTAAGATGAAGTCCTCATCTTGAACAACACCGTTCACCACCAATTTCCCTTTAAGAACCTACAACATGACGTTCAAATGCATCAAGTAATTGATGGCATAGAGAACCATACTAATTCTAGTCAGAAATTAAAAACAAGATGACTAAAGGTCGGGATCTAAATCTGAAATGCTTATGGAGTCCTCGATCAAATGGTTAGTGTTGAGCAACTACTAATGGTTCGAGCTTCGAGGATCACACTTTTACTAATATATATCTCATATTGTAACATAATTAGGTTCCCATTTGTCTCCATCATTGAAGATATATATCTCATATTGTAACATAATTAGGTTCCCATTTGTCTCCATCATTGAAGATATGAGTCTTACAATCCTATATGAATTAGTTCTATAATCACCATGATGTATCTTTTGTAAAATATGAAGAACATGAGGTTAAATGGGAAGAGGGAATTTTCGTATCTAAATCTAAACCTAAAATGGGAATTATATTTTCATGTTATTAGAGAGATAAAAGAACAACATTCATTTTCAGATTCTTCTCTCTTAAACTCTTTATCTACATAGACTTCATCTCTTGCAAACATTCATCAAGTATTGCAACTTTGACTCCAAACTTCCTCTGGCCAACACCATATATTTCCATGAGATAGGAGAAGGGGAAGATAAGGCTCTCTGGATGCTGGAAAAAGAGCAAATTTTTACCACCAGATCAGCCTTTTTGAAATTAATAGAGTGCACTCCCTTGCTGAAGGCCCCCCTCATTGCTCAAAATTCCAAAGAAAATTAAGGTTTTTCTTTGGTCAATGGCTTATAGAAGCTTAAATACTCACGAGATTATCCAAAAGAAAAACACAAGCTGGGCACTCTCCCCTTCGGTGTGTAGTCTTTGCCTTTGTGGGGAGGAGACCACTGACCACCTTTTCATTCACTGTACCTTTGCAACAAGATGTTGGTCTTTTATTTTGGAATCTTTTGGCATTTCTCTATGCTTTCCTCAGCAGATTGATGGGTGGCTTCATGAATTACTAACGGGCTGGTTTCTTCCCAAAAAAGCAAGGGTTATATGGAATTGCGCTACAAGGGCTCTTCTCTGGCATTTATGGGGAGAACGAAATCGTCGTATTTTTTAAGACAAGAGTTCTACTTTTGAATTTTTTTGTAGATGTGTTCAGCACACTACTTCTTAGTGGTGCCTTAGCTATAGCAAATTTTTTTGTAATTACAATCTTTCCACTTTCTTACACAATTGGAAAGCTTTTGTATAGCTTCTCTGGGTGGGGTTGACTTTACCCCGCCCTTAGGGTGTTCTTCTTTTGAGTTGTTCTAACATAAGGTTTCTTATCAAAAAAGAATTTACTATCAAAATGTCAGTTAGTTCCTACACATGTAGACAAGGACCTCTCAGGAAATATTGATGGGCGACTGGATCCACCAAGCAACCAGAAGAGAATACCATAATCCAAAAAAAAAGGAGCTGTTGTATCTTGTCAATACTTAATCAAATGGCACTAGAGTGATCAATTCTATAAGCCATATAAATGAAAATCCAGTTCTTAGAATTCAAGCCCAGGTTGTTCCAGGCAGATTAATTGTAAGAAAAAACTACAGTTGCTTGATGCTGTTGCTGAGTTATGTGACTAATGGCTTCCAGAATCCTGATGTCACCTAATATAATATCCATCCCATGATGGTACTTTTTTTTTTTTTTTGATATCCATGTGTCCGGGCCAACCGTCTGATCCTGCTATATTTGGTTGACAAGGAAACTCGTGGGATATTAAATCCTAGGTAGGTGGCCACCATGGTTTGAACTTATTCCCTCTCAGTCCTTTGCTATTTACATTGGCCCTCATTGACCACTAGGTCATCCAATGATGGTACTAGCTTTACTTAATTCCTCATTTATCTCCATAATGGTAGATTTATTGATTCAGGTGTTACTTGGAATTCAGGCTAATCAGTTGTTTCACTTTTTTGCTTACCAGTAGAAATCATAAAATATAATAATATTACAAGTTTCCTTCACTTACTTCAACCACATCGCCAGACGTAGCCACGACTCTCTTAATAAACACCTCACTTGAACTAACTCCGATTTCCTAAATGGGGAAAAACAAAAAGTTGCAGGAAAATATCAGCATCCAACATTACTTTACAATAAAATTTCCTCAAAAGCACCTCATAAACCAAAGTAATACCTGCAAGATTTGAGGAGCTTTAAAGACCACTATATCTGAAACTTCAGGTTTCCTGAAAAAGTATGAAACCTAGTATCAGGAGGAAAAGAAATAGAGATCAGCGTAGGAACAGGAAAGACAACTTTAATGACCTTAAAACATGAGAGCGTTTCAAATTACTCAGACTGAATCATGCTGAAAACTGAAACAAGAAAGAGACAGTTGTTTTGTCATATGATTGTTAGGAGAATAAGATATACGCATATACACATCTTTACATTCAAAATTTTAGTTATGGTAATCATATTCATAGAAGAAAAATGTCATCTAGACCTCACTTATATTAGATCACAAACTATTCATCAAAAATTTGTTGGAAGCATAATAATTCATATATAATGTTAAATGGTTTCATGTAGTTGAATACAAATTCAGAAACAGCCCACAAATACAGTCAACATATTAAGATATATCACAATTCAATTCGAAAGATATCAATTCGATGAACTAAGGATCACCTTTTCCGCTAAAACGCGATCTCCTACTTCCAGAGTAGGATACATAGAAGAAGAAGGAATCGATTTTGGCTCCGCCAAGAACGATTTAAAGAGCACACTAACAGTCAAAGCCGTAAACAGAGCCTTCGCGTCCTCAGAGTAGGTACTCAACAAGCGCGAAACCCAGCTGCTCTTCTCAAAATCATTCTCATAAATCTGGTTGCTCCCAATTCCATCATAATCACTAACAATTGTTCCGCCGCCTTTATCCACGTCGTCGCTTACATGAGATCGTATATCGTAACCGGGAAGCCACTTCGATCCTTGTAGAAATGGTATAATCGAAGTGGCTTTAAACGAAGAAGCCCCAAAAATCCCCGTAGTAATCGAAGAAGAACCAGAAGCAGAAGCCACCGATTTCAGCATCGACATCAAACCCAGAACCACAGGACTCTTTGGATTTTCCCCAACCATTTCTCCGGCAAGGGTGCTGTACATAGAAGCTGGCTTCTTCATAGAGCCACTCGGTTTGAACCGCCGGCTATCGGACCGATAATTGCGCGCGCTTCCAGCAGATTTGAGCTCTGGATTATGGGTCGAGCCAAAAATACAAGATCGGACCCAAAACTCCTGAAAGACGCGGCAGTTACCAGCCCGAAGGCCGGTGGAGGAGGCAAGGTTTTGGGCGACATAGCCAGAGTAAGAGAGAGTAACACGGATAGCCATGATTGCGAATTTGAGTAGGTAGTTTAGGATTTGAAGCAGGTTGGTTGCGGAGACGAACAACGAAGAATCGCAACAGCCTAGAGTCCGATAAGCATCATTTCTTCTTCGGAAAGCAGAGAATCGGCGTCCGAAGAGGGAAATTGAAACCGGAAACTACAGATCAAAAGAATCACGAGCGATTGATGAATGGAGATGGGGCTTTGGGGTAGGTCAACGAGATGAATCTGAGGAGAGGGGGAGCTCGGTTTCCACGAGGGAATCGGAAGGAGGAAACAGAGAGGAAAAACGCGAGAAACCCAAACAAGAAAAAATGAAAAATGGAATATAAAAGAAGAAGATGAAGACGACCGCAGCAGCCGGAGGAAGATGAAGAGAAGGTGAAACGGATATGGACTTTTTGACTTTTTGACTATATCTGCTGCCAAATTACGAAAGAGCCCTTGGACCGTCAAAATTTGTAGAAATGAACGAGGTTAAATTACAGACTGATTTCAATTTAATTCTCTTATCATTCCAGCTTTGTTTTGATTAGCGACTAAAAAATCGATATTTTATATTATTTCTCTTAGTACAATAAATTGGATTCTGAAGATGGGAAATTATTCTAGGTAATAAAGAAAATGTTGTAATTTGATTAACTTTAATTAATTTACTATATTGTTAAAGTTGGTTGAGTAAATGAAAACAAAGAAATTGGTAAATTTTTCAAAGTTGACCATTTGTGATTCTTAACCAAATCCATTCAACTCAAAAAAATTGTAAATAAAGAATTACTTGAAAATTTTTTGTTTAACTTTTAATTTCATTTATTTTAGTACAGTAAATATACCGTACATAGATTTAGATCTCCAACATGAAAAAAATAATAATAATTTACTATCGAATTAGTTTCAGTTGACAATTTTAATTTTAAATTATAATAGATTTGCTTGGATAATACACAAAATTAAATGTAACATAGTTTAGGAATTTTTCAAACAAAAATTTAGATAATATAAATCACTATTCAATTTACAACTTATAGTCGCCATCAATTTCTACCACTCACTGGTATTGTAAAAAATAATAATAATAATAAAATTATTTAAAAGCATGTTTGAATCAATTTAAATGTTGCGAACAGAAAAAGAAACTTTTAAAATAAGGTATAAATTAATAATTGAAACTAACTTCAGATTTCGCATTTCAAAATCCTAATAATTTAAAATAAGGTATAAATTAATAATTGAAATTAACTTCAGATTTCGCATTTCAAAATCTATTATCTATTGAGATAAATTTGAATAGACTCTTGGTCTAGCTGTGGACTTAAGTGAGAGAAAATAAAGTGACGGAAGCACATACGTCAGAATCTCACCAATTTTAGTGTGTTAGAGGAAATGAACAGTTAACACCGCAAAATTAAAAGTATTAAATAAAATAAAAAATAAAAGGAGTTGCCAATATTAACAATAAGATTAAAGGTGTATTTTATTTTATTTTTTTAAGTACACCGATAAAATTCGGAAACACGGTTTTTTATTATTATTATTATTTTGAGTTGAATGGATTTGGTTTGTCAGGGAGAATAAACCTCTTGGGTCGAAGATGTGAAATTTTTGACTTGTTTGTTCCAAGTTTATTATTTTAGGCATATTTGTAAAGATTCAAACAAGGTTGCTCGTCGTCTCTATCATTTCCTTTCGCTGAATAATTCTCCTAGCTGGCTTCTTCGAAGTGTTGAAAAACCGACTATCAAACTTTAGCTTTAATGGCGTTCTAGTTTTTTAATAAACTATTTCTAAAAAAACAAAAAAATTATATCTACTACTTCCCTTCCCTTAATCTTGGAGGTTCAAATATTCGTACTCACATTTCTTGTCCTAAAATTTATGTAATATAATTAATATTTGGTGTTAACTTAAAAATTTGAGGCTTTTTTTTTAATATAAAGGGTATATCACAAAATAAATCCTAAAATAAATTATAGGACAAAATATAGAAGTTTGGGTTATGTCTATTTAAATTAAAATGACACTTGTAGTTCCTCAAATTTGAGAAATTGTTTTAAATTGTCTTTAAGCTCCTTTAAACCGCTTCACGTTGAGAAATTTCAACCAAATAGTTATTTTTCTTTTTTAATACCACCAATATAAGGATGATGGATTGATCCTTTAGCATCTAAGAAAACGAGCAAGGTGTCTTAACCAAGCTTAGTTCTAGTTGACTATTAATCATGAGTTTACTTTAATTATGTTAATCAATATGTATTTATTGTATGATAACTGCTAATTTACATGGTTAATCATTGGCTTAAATAATGATGTACTATTAATCATAATCATGTTTTTTTAAAAAAGGAGGATAACTGTAATTATATTGATCAATTATAATCATAGAAATATCTAATTCATGCTCTTGTTATATATATATATATATATATTTTAAAAAGGTTATTGTTATATGTATAATTACTTTTTAACTATTATGATTTCTAAATTTCATTCCATCTCATTGTATAAACTATTCTACAATAATTATCAAATATATAGATAACCGTTGACATATACTAAATATTTTCTTAATCAATTTTGTTTAGGACTTAAAATTTCATGCTTAAACATCCATGAATTTCGCCCCTTTATTTTAAGGATTTGAATTCCTAGCAAATTGTAAATTGTATTAGACAGGAATTAAATCAATTGGTGGATCCACCTCAAATTTTGTAATTACTCTGTTAGAAAGGTATAATCTCATTTCTCTACAAACTTGATCAATTTCATTCTCCACACCTTTATAATAATTACTTTACAATTTTTACTTTCTTTTTTCTTGTCATCTATTAATGAGACCTATAACTTTCTAAATAATTGTTTTACACTTTTATTATTTGCTTTTGTTTATAAGTTAAACAAAATACTATTTTGATATTTGTACTTTTAATATATTCATTTTGGTCCCTGTATTTTCAACTTTAGTTTATTAGTCCTTGTACTTTTAAAATATTTGTTTTAATTCCTGTACTTTTAAAAAATGACCATTTTGGTCTTTATTTTCAAAATTTTATCACAAATTTACACATATAAAGACTCTTTAATAATAAAGTCATGGTTACATTTCAAGAAATTATTGAGTACAGTCCTGTGTTGAAATTGTGATAGAAAAATGAGATTATAAATAAAATTAAATGACCAAAAATGATTACTTTTAAAAATTATTGGAACCAAAATGAACCAAGACTGAAAATAGAGAGACCAAAGTAGTATTTAACCTTATTTATACTACTAATAATATTTCTTTTAATAAAAATCTATACAACTTTTATTAACTGACGTCATTTTATATAAAATATCACAATTTTCTATTTAATTTGTTAATTTTACTTTGTTATTTATTAATCAATATCAATAAAAATTTTAAATATAATTTACTATTATTAAATATTAGAACAATTAAATTTAATAAAATTTTATATTAAATGATAGTTATTCTGATAAAGAATAATTTCAGTTGATGTAATTTTAATTTAATTATTTATTATTTGTTAATATTTAATAAATGGTTATGATAAAAAATCTTTACTATCAATAAATAAATAGTAATAAAAATAAATAAAAATTTATTATTATTTTAATTAAATAAATGTTGGCACAATAACCTATTTTTGTAATTAGTTAAAAATAAGAAAGGATATACTAGTAATTGTTATATATTTGATTCTTATTCCAATTTCAATCACTTATATATATACCTTGTTCCGTCGAATTTATGTGTATATATATGCAAATACGAATACATACATATACATATACATATACATATACATATACATATACATATACATATACATATACATATATATATATATATATATATATATATGCAAATACGGATAAATAGAATTTTTCTTTATCAAGCATAATTCAATAGTTAAAGTATACCTACTCTCTTTAAGAAGTAGGTTAAAATTATCACCCTACACTGTGATATTATATTTTTGGAAAGTTGACTTTTTTTAATTTAATTTCAATATAGTTTTTTTACTTTTAAAGTTTCCATGCCATTAATGAGATGTAACCAAAATCTAACCTAACGTGTAACTGTGCTCTTAAAAGTAGTCAAAAAATACAAATATCGTCAACGTGAATATCTCAATGATTAAGGTATAAATAACGTTATATAAATAAAGATTCGAATGTTCACTCCTACTAAAGAAAAAAAATACAACATGCATTATTGGTTGCCATTCAAAATAAGATTTTTTTTTCTTTTAAAAAAAAAAACCCTTCAAAATAAGATTGATCCTAGCTTTTTTTTAATATATATTTTTCAATTATAATAATGTTTCAAAATCTCGTCTTTCAACTCTATATAATTTATCAAACTCCTATGTCACATCATAAAGTCCATCTATCACATTTTTACATTAATTTTTCGTCACGTTAAATTTTTATTTACTTTCTAATGAGAGGGATATCTAGTAAACTATAACCAAAGTAATGAAATTTTAATGAATAAAGCAAGTAATCAAAATGGGGTTAAAGTCTAAGAATTACTAAAATTATAATCTACCATAAAGTTAAATCCTAATTAACATTCTCATGAATGAAGTTCCTCTTCTTTCTCTCTTAAAAATATATATACTCTAAAAAGTTGTGGTTCAAGAATCATGAATGTGTTGCATTCCAATTAAGAATAGCAAGAAGATATATATATATTTTTATGACAATTAGTCAAGAGGTGGACACAATGTCCAAGGCATTCAAAGTTGTGAAAGACAATTAGTCCTAACAAAGTGGAAGAGCAATAATAATGGATGCTTCGTCAAAATAAAATAAAAAAATCATTTTCAAACAATATTGCCCCTTTATTGCCTTGGTGGGGTCATTATTCAGCTAATCCAACAATGTAAAAAGTATTTACATAGATAACAACAAAATTCAAATTAAATAATAATGAACTTCTACTTATTATTTTTAATAAATATCTTAATTATCAGCTATTATTAAACATAAATAGTCCTGTTTATTGAGTAATATACTTCAAAAGAAGTTGTAATTTTAAAAAGAATTTCGAATATTTGGGACATATGGCAAAAAAGTGTTTTCTTTTTTAATCTATTTCGTATAGATCTAATATGTTTATAAAAGTATTACAATCTTGGTGATACAAAAATATACTAATTATTCGACTCAACGTACCATATTCTTAAATGAGAAAAAAAAATATATTAATACAATGATGCTCCTATATAAATAACTCTTTCTCACCAACTCGTTATATACTAAATTTTACATAATAAATCATAACTTAACAATTTAAATTCAAATAACCCAAGTTCATACTTTTATATGTAACCCACTAAATTGAAAAAATATTAAAATCTCAAACCTCCAACTCCAATCTTATAATTATAAATATAATTATAAATGCCCTATGTTTACATTATCTCTCAGCATAATCAAATCACTAAATAACACCATCGGTGTAAACATCGTGTAACGTCCCAGACTCAAGATTCGGAATCCGGATTTAACTCTAATCATCCCGACATCCCATGCACTTTGGAGTTTTTATGATTGGGTTACCGGAAACGAAGGTGCATTTTGTTAGTATAGGTAGTGATTATTAATTCTTTTAAGTCTTTCTTGACCATTCTTCTATGATCTCAAAATCTCTTTCATTCGGATGTGGTATTGGTTCATTTACTCTCATCACACATCTTTCACCCCATCGTCAAGAATTCTCCGAAGGCTATTAATCTAGCACGAAACCTCTATGGATACACTGATTGGGTGTGCACAAATCATAATTATTAGGAGTAAAATAAGAACAGAAATGAAATAATTATTTGAGGGTATAGATAATGAGTGTTGGGTTGGTGGGGAAGAAAGAAAAGAAGAGCAATGAGAGGCGAATGCACGAGCGGGGGCCGGGGCGGGGGCGGCCACAGCGCCAACATTGGTTACAAAGGCCATGGGGACTGAATCCCCAGGCGCTATTTGCGTTCCCACTGTCCCCTAAAGCCCCATTACCAATCATTCTCAATAACACGTTTGGTCTCCCATATTCTCTTCTCTTTTGTCAAAGTCAAAGTCAAAGTCAAAGTCATGGCCTGATGAGATTAAAAGCAAAAAGTGGGCAGCAACGGCTGTTTAATTGCTTGTGTTGTGTTGGATCCTCTTCTTCACTGGTCAAAAATTTGAATACTGCGGTCTGGGTGTTGGTGTTTCTGATCAGTGATTTTGATCAGAACATGGTTTGGTCTTTTCTGGGCCTAACTTTTTGTCCACAGGCTCGATCTCTCACTCTCTTGGGATTCTACCCCAATAATAAAAATCAAATTTTGATTTATGGGTGTAACTTGTAAAGAGAGTTTTTAGTGCGTGCAGTGCATTGGGTTTTGGATATAGTGTTGGGAGGGAGGAGGCAGTGCGTTTGGATTTGGATTGGGAGTGTAATTAATTGCTATGTCGGATGGTCCGAGGATCGTCCTCGTACACAAACAGACACACACTGAACTCTGATATTTTCATTTTTGGAGCCATTGGAGTAGTAGTAGTCCATAACATTACTCGACTGTAATAACAACGTACGTACCACAAACATCTCCAATTTGTCTGCCAAACAAAACCAAAATTCCTCTTTTTTTACCTCTTTTTTCTTTGATTTATTGGTTTGATTCAGATTGGTTTGGATTTGAATAATGCAAGTGAAGATGATGCCAAGCAAATACCACAAAGTTTTGTGTGAACAGGGATACACAAAGGGAAATTTCCCAGGAAACTTTTTTTTTTTCTTTTTTTGGTGGAACTATTTTGTCAAATTTATGTGGAAGAGCTGCTGCTGTTGCTTCTTCAGACA
>NW_019104518.1:1201594-1217452 GCF_001995035.1 Momordica charantia | reverse complement strand
CATAGGTGAAAATCGACAATTAATTTTTGTAACGATATAGAAATAGTTAAAATTTTTGTTAACTTTATTATATATTTAAATCGACAAATTTAATAAGGGACTAAATATTTTTATAAAATACAAAGATTGATAAAAATCAACAATTAATTTTGATAAATTTTTTTTACGGTATGAACTAAATTGTTATGCAAGTATTTTAGAGACTAAATTATTAATAATTTGAAAGTGTATGAACTAAATCATTATAAACTAAAATTTAAAAACTAAATTGTCACTTTAGCAAAGATATGGAGACCGAATGTATTTTTTAACTTATGCTAATGAGTTGAGTTGAAAAAGATCAAAGATGAAAATATAAATTATGAACGAAAATAATTAACTGCTCGATATTTTAATTCTAAAAGGATCATTATTGAAAAATTGATAATTTATTATTTAATTTTAAATTTTTTATATTTATCTATCTTATTTGTAAAAAATTTAATGATAATTATGAAAGAGGTGCTCACCCATTAACTCCAAAGTATTTTCCAATTATGAAATGAAAGGCACTGCCACACACTTTCTGTCCCTAGATGGACACACCATCCGTAGATTATATTTTTATTATCATCGTTTAAAATCTTGCCTACAATCTATTTCTTTTTTACATTTCAATTTGTTTTTAATTAAACGTTTTTTGTTGGTAAATTTTCGAATTGGCCCCGATTAACTTGCATGACATGAGAATTTACTTATTATTAAGTAAAATTTCAGAAATCTAACATAAGGAAAGTTTCCCAATTCTTCATCTAAATTTCTTAAAGTTGAGATAAATTTGGACTTTTTCTCTTGTATATAGCCTAATTTCTCGTCCAAATCATGTAATATATAAGTGGGACTAAATAGAGAAAACGTGCGCCGAAACAAACATTTAATGATAAAGCATATATATATATATATATATATATATATATATATATATTTAGGGTTATACATATAACTTTGGATTCAATCAATTTGGTGGATTTTGAGTGTGTTTGGGGAGGCATTATGAATGGATTGGGGGAGGGAATAATGAATGTGGATGTCGGTGAATGTGAAAGAAAAGCCATAATTAGGGTTCTTTTTGTTGAGTTGTCGAGTTTTGCATGCTGCCTACACTACACTACAAACCATTCCCCTCTTCTTCATTTTTTTTTTCTTTTTTCTCTTTCCTTTCCACCTTTCTCTCAGTTCACTGCTCTCTACTGCTCTCTACTTTTATGTTATGGTGTTGAAGGGTATAAATTCACACTTTTGAAATCCATACCATATAAAAGGGTCCATCTTATTTATGGTGTAGACTCATGATCAAGTCTATCCGGTGTTTTGATGAGATTGAGAGGTGGGACCATCTTATTTTAGTGTATGTTTAGTAAATTTGTCAGAATGGTATGATTGTATTAGTAGACTCCTCGTATTGTATTTGCTTATGGGATATAGAGCTAGAGAAGTTGTTTACTTAGATGCGTCGAGCATGAAACTGGATTACTTGAGCCTACCTCAATTTCTCATATTTTGAGAGACTATAATTACATGATCTTTTGCTCGTGCTACTACTTCGCATGTTAGCATTTGTTATAACTCTTGACTGTTGATAGAGTCTGTTTATTTTTTTACGGTTTTTGTTGTGTTATTAGCTTTTTTTCTTGGTGTTTCTGATGTCTTTTTTACCGGTCTTTTTTGTTTCTTTTGTGCTTTGATACGAGGGTGAGATCATTCTTTTTCTTTGGAATATATTAACTTTTTGCCCAAAAAAAAAAGAGTAAATTCAAGTTTTTGTAATTTTTTTTTCTATACATTTTTCTTTAGTTACAACCACGTATAAAAATGAGAATTAAAACTCACGACCTACCAATTAAAACATAGCTTAGCAGATTAAGACATATGTGTCGTAATTAATTGTCGCGTCATCACAATTTAGTAATGCTTATTTGAGCATTACTCAGGAGTATTGGAGTATTTAAGGGCTCGTTTGGTAACGTTCTTGTTTCTGTTTCTTCATTTTTAATAAAGAAAAATATAATTGAAGAATATGACCCAACACCAATGAATTCAAAGACAATCAAACAATATTTTTTTTATTTTTTTTAAGGACAATATTTATATTTATGTATGGTAATAAATTGGAAGCGGAAACAAGAAACTTATTTTGATTGTTAACCAAATTTCTATACAATTTTGAGAATGTTTCCAAAAGAGGAGAAACAAAAAACATAATTAATTTCAAAATTTTTAAGTTTCTTAATAAAATTTAGAAACGATAAACAAAAAATGGGAACGTTGCCAAATGGATCCTAAATAACTCGATAACTTGAAGAACTCAACCCAAACAGTAAAGATTGAGCTACATTTTTTTCCTTGGTTTAGAGTAAGAGCAATAGAGCGGTGTACACAAATTAGCTTTACATTCTTGGTCTTTACTGTCTAATCTATTGCAGTAGTTGCTATCCCTAATCTATCCAACCAATAGGTTTTGTATGGAAAAAAAATCGGTAAAAAGCAGAAAAAGAAAGTATTTACAAATTACACGGGCTACTGTCAGTTCTGAAATTATGAACTAAATAGTGAAAGTGAAACTAATCCCAATTTGAGTAGGAAAAAAAAAACGCTTTGACCATAGGAAAAAAATAATAATAATAAAAAAGGGCGGACGCGTCCTTGATCATTTTGATTGAATTGGTTGGAACAAAATCATGAGGCTATAGCTAGTGAGATGAAATGAATAAACTGTGGGCTCCTTTTTGTTTTTTTGGCTTTGACCATAGTGGTGAATATTGAATAAAAATTGAACGAAGATCAACTCGAAGACAAGCTAAGCGGTTACTTAATGAACTGAGTTCAATATTAATTAGTACTTATTTTTTACTAAGATGTTATGAGTTTGAATCCCTCTATCTCACTTGTTATACTAAAAAACTAAAGTCAGACGGTTGAAAGATTATTATATTGAAGAAAACTTAGGTTAAGAGATGTAAAAAAAGATGGAAAAGAAAGAGTAGACAATCAAGATCAAAGTTTAAAAGAACAATAAAAACTTTTATTATAACTTAAGGATGAGCTAGCATTCCAAGTGTGATAGAAAATGCATGTATAAAAAAAAAACCATATGGAAGTCTTGGTGGGATATACGATTATAGGGTTCAAGTCGTAAATATCTTAGCTATACATGCAAGGAGAAGTCACCCCTCAAAATTTTGGTAGGGGTGATATTATCTTCCATGAGACCAACTTTACTAATTTTTTTTTTCTATTTTTATTTGTACTAAAAAAGAGTTTATGAATAAAGTCGAGGGAAAGTTAAAAGATATGTTCGTAAAGTGACATGGAGAATTTTATAACACCTACGACAACTGGGTTCGATTAATTTAATTATAAGAGAGTGAATGTCAACCGTGATTCTAATATGAATAAAAATTAAAAAGATTTGTGTGGTTGAATTGAGCTTACGTGTGTTAAATTTGATATATAAGAAGAACTTAGTAGCAGTCCTAACTCATAAATATAGTCCAGCAAAATTCATAAAAAGAGCAAAATGTAAAAAATAGAACTAGTTAAAAAAAAAATATATATATATATATATACACACACATACAAATGAGAGTTAGATTATAAGTAATTTCAAGGCCTAGAGTTTACGATTTAAATATTTTACAGTTTGGTACCTTTTTCAATAAACTGGATTTAATGACTTTTTGAGACCCTTTTTCTCTAAAAAAATAAAAATATATAAATAATAACAAGTTTTTACTTTTGCTTTCAAAATTGTTATTAAGAATTATAGTTAACTTCATGATCATCAAAATCACCATTCATAACTAGATGATTTTGAAAAGGAAAGTAGTTTAAAAAACATTGAAGCAACTACCCGTAGAATAGTGGTTATATATATTCCTATCTTCCAACCATTTTTTAGTGTGTTAGAGATGATAATAAATATTTTATTCAATAAACTATGTTCAAATTGACTGGAGACTTGAACTTTTAATTTAAAAAAATGTACAAACCATCTATAAAGTATTGTTACAAATCGTATGTTCTAAACTTTGAACTTTTAATCACACTTTTCAAGGGTGGATTCAGAATTTCTATTCCGGACTCAATACGTAAGATCTTATTAAAAGAAAATATGCACCTCAGATAATTACTGTGCAAAATTCAAATTTAAAAAATATATAAAAGAAAACAATTAAATCTAAAAAATTTGATGATTTATAAAGAGGAAAAAAAAGAGATTATCAACATATAAATTAAAAAGAAAAATAAACTCTACAGTTAGACGGATACAATTTGACCAAAAAGATTGTAAAGAATTCCAAGTTTAAAACAAGAGGTAGCTTCACATTTAAAAGTGTTAGAAGAATAATCATATTTTAGAAATTAGAACGAACATATGTATATATAATTCATTTTATATAAATTGACATTTTTATATAAAGATTTTTTTTTTATGATGCTAGCTGCCCATGGGCTTGCCCCTTGCATCATTGGGCCAACATGACATATTGTTAAAGAAATTTTAGGATATAATATTAAGTTTTTTTTTTTTTTTAGTTAGAAGGTATTCAAGCTTCTTTCTAATCACCGTAAGTCTGCCTAATCTCTACACTATGAAATTATTCGAATTATATTCTCATCTATGAAATTGTTGTAATTGTAAGGATAATTATAGTCAAAACGAATATAATTTAAGTGCAATTGGTACGAAAATAGGTGTAATTGTCCACAAAGTTTCGAAGGGATGATTATTTTGTAAATTTTTAGTTAAAATATAAAACAAAAATCACATTTACGAATATATGTTCTTATTTCTCACTATATTTTCAAGCTCCAGCCTCGAATAAATAAACTAATGGCACTTTCTGAGTGAAAATTTAGCAGGCACTGTAGTTGGAAGAAAAGCTCGTTCAGCTCCAAGAATGGCCTCGGAACGGGCATCGCCGTCTACTTTCTCTCAGCGTCAGTGAATTGTCGTATCGTATCAGTACAGTAACTGGGTGGGTGTCTTCAATTCCTTCGGTCCGTTTCCCTTAACTTCGGCTTCTGCTTCACTTCTCTCTCTGTAGTCCAAGCATCCGACTGCCACAGCCCCCATCTTGATCTTCCTTCAACTCCGGCAAACTTTGCAATTCGGCGGCTACCCTCAATTTCTCCTTCTGCCAGCTTCCTGGTAACCGGTAAGGGCAGCTAATTTCATTCTGGATCTAGATTTTCCCCGAATTGGAATTGTCCTTGCATTTTGTTATGCCTAGGTTTTGCTCCTCGGATCAAACCGCTGTTGCTCTTCTCTCACCCCTTCTCTTGCTCTCCGAATCTTGTTGTTAATTTATTGCCGCAGAAATGGATAAAGCATGTGATGGTTCCAGCAAATGGGCAGAAGATATTTATTGGACCCATTTTCAGTTCACCCACTTCTATCAAATTCTTGCCGGTGGTTGTGAGCAGCAACTTGTAGGTTTTTTTCCTCTGCTCTGCTCCCTCCCCTTTTATCATTTAAAAAAAAAAAACTGGGTTGTGCATTTGATTATGACTAGACACTAGATACTCATGCCGCTGATACGATATGCCTTTCGAGATTTACCCTCACAAACATGCAGCTGCTTTTAGATTCTAGACAATTATTTGTGTGTGTGTAATATATATAATTTGTGTGTATAGGGGGGTTCGGGTGGTGTTGTTGTTTGCTGTTTAGTTGGTTAAGACTTGAGGGTTAATATCCTTAGTTTCCTTATTGTTCAGAAATGGTGTAAGCAATGGAGAGTGGTTATCCGAGGATTAGGTTCAAAAAAGTTTCATGTCTAAATATTTCTGCGATAATCTTTTCTAGACCATTATTAGGGTAATGCTTGCCACTGGTCGTCCAAGGTTAGGTTCAAATAAATTTCATGTTTAAATCTTTCTGTGATACTATTTTCTAGACCATTATTAGATTAATGCTTGCCAATGGCGAGCTTAAATGAACTCTGCAAGTGATTGTGGCTTTTTGATCATTGTTGAAGAACTTGGACCTTATAGTGCCTACAGTTGCCCCTTCATACTGCTAATTTCTGAAGCACTCACCGTCTTCCTAAAATGTTCCGAGCCTATGGGGTTTAAGATGATTGATGATTTACTATCTGGATACAAACACTTACTCTTATAGAGTTTATTTCTTTGCTTTGATCATCCATTTCATTTACCTGAAAATTGCGTCAAAGTTCTTGTTACAAGCTTCTCTAGGAATTCGCTAATTCGGATATATCTAATCTGAGTTGCAGGTAATTCCAAACAAATTTGCAAACAATTTAAAAAAGAAACTTCCGTCAACCGTGACTCTTAAAGGTCCTAGTGGTGCTACATGGGATGTGGGATTGACTTCCAATGATAATAAATTGTATTTCAAACATGGCTGGCAAGACTTTGTGAAGGCTCATTCTTTGGAGCAGAATGATCTTTTGATTTTTAGGTACAATGGAGGGTCCCAGTTTGATGTTTTAGTATTCGATTGGAAGAGCTTTTGTGAGAAGGAAGCATCATATTTTGTAAAAATTTGCGAGCATAAAAAAGGCGATGACGGATACCAGGCTAAGAGGAAGCTTAGAGAACCCTCTTTGGATGACTTTGATGCTGATACTAACAATGGTGCTGAATGTGCTTCCTCTGAAAATATTATACATGATGACAGTATGGAACGTATGATACAGGACGTTGTTTCCAAAGCTACAAATCTGAATGGTCAACCAGAGGTTTGTTCGGCTGAGCCTATACAAACAATGCGGACTAGAAGAAAGAAAGAAACTCCAAATAATGCAACAATTCTGACTCCCCCTCCTATTCAGATCTCAGGTAGTTGGAGAAGAAATTTTTAAGTTTTTAGTCTTTCATATGGTTGCATGATTCTGTGGTTGACCTCAAAAGCAGATAATGAATGATGATGCTTTAAAATTCTTGGTGATTCTTGGGTTGTTATCCCCAACTCTGTTATCAAGATTTTAAGACGATGCTGATATTGTGTTTCCAATCTTGACTGGAAAAGCATTTTCGAAATGTTTGTATAGCCAGGACCCAATCTATTTAACGTTTATGGATTAAAATGTAACTAGGTTTCACTGGCATTTTTGGTTTAATTGGATTAATAGTAATAGACCAAAGTGATATGTATAAAGTTCATATAACTTTTTTCGTGGATAATCAATCTAGTATCTGACCTTGGACTTCGCCAGATTCTGATGTGGCAGCTACTCCTATTAAGAAAATCGGGTCATATGCTGAGCATTACGTATCCAATCGAAGGGCTATAACAGAAGATGACAAGATCAATGCCCTGAAGTTGGCAGAAGCAGCATCAAGTGATGGTAGTTTCAAAGTTGTTATGCGACCTTCACACGTGTACAGGAGATTCTTTCTGGTAAAACACGTCATCTGTTACTGATCTTTTTGTTGCTCCTTAAACTTTCTTTCAGCACTCAATATATCTTTTCCAGGGAACTTTTGGAGTACATTGTGAACTGAATGTGTGAGTTCATTATTATTAGGAAATTTGGCCGATCTTTTTGTTAACTTTTTTTTTTTTGATAATAAACAAAGATTCATTCCAAAAGAAAAAGGAGTCCAAAAAGAGGCATACAACCTAGGGGCAAAGGGTCGAGAAGACCCTCCCTCAAGAAACTAAGAAACTATACAATCAAGGAATTCCAACTCTGAAAAGTCAAAAGAAAACCGTAGTTACAAAAAGCCTTCTTGTGGATAAATTTTGTTTTAGGTTTCATATTCATATGACATTTTCCCCGCTTGTTGGTTGATGATGCAGTTTATCCCCACTCAGTGGGTTACAAAAAATCTCTCCCTACGCAACCAAGATGTAATACTCCGTTTTGGAAATGATGAATGGCCAACCAAATTCAACTTTACCCAGAGTCGTCAATGTGGTGGTCTTACAAGTGGATGGAAACATTTTGCTATTGATAACAATTTAGAAGAGTATGACGTATGTGTCTTCGAGCCTGTCGTTAAAACAAGTGGGCCTGTGGTCCTGGAGGTCAAAATCTTCCGTGTTGTCGAAGATGCTATCCCTCTCACTCGTGTGTCATCATCAAAGAGCAACCGGAAGCTAATCAAAGCCACCTGAAGCATGACTTGGCAAGTTCCTGAAATGTTTAGTACCTAATGTTAAGACCCATGAATTACTGTCTGTATAATATTGTAGCTAATAACTCTGCTTTAACATACACACCAGTTTGTTACTGGGACCTGTTGGTCGCTAATGTTTGTTTGATCCCATGCCCATTCTGCCATCTGTTATATCTATCAGTAGAGTAATCCAACTTTGTGCTTAGGAGTTACCAGCTTCAATCACAGTTCTATAACTTTTGATGTGAAACAATGCCGATAATTTTAGCAGATATTCATTCCAATCACTCGTATGATTGGCTGCATTGAGTCAGAATTGAGAAATTTCTCAGCCTAAACCAGCCATAAGCAGAAATCTGGAATGATTAGAATTTATGCTAATCTCGGAGTCTTACTTCAATAAATGCTTATTGATTATTCTGCACCAGATGAAAGTTGGGTCTTATTTTGACTACATAGAAGCGAAAAAAACAGGGATAGGCAACAACAACTGCAATATTATAAAACAGGGAGGGAATGGGAAGAGATTTATTTGAATCCCTGAGCTTGTGAGTCTGTGTTTGAAGTTTGAAGCTCCAGAGGAAGTTCACGTGGGTTTGCCATTATTCAATTCACAGAGGACAAATTGCAAATCTTGCAGGGTTATGCTATGCTGTGGAAGGGGGATGATGCAGGGGACTCAGATCCCTCATGTGCCTGCCAATTCTTCCCCATCCTGGACGGCTCTTTCCTCACAAAGCGCCAATGGTAAATTATGACTTCCAAGTTTTGTACATATTCTCTGCACTGTAAATAAGGAGGAGGAAGAGTCCTGCTTGGTGGTGATGGCAACTGCCACACACATAATGCCATTATATTATATGACTTTTTTTTGCAAGTCGCAGGTGAAGTTGAAAGGGAGATGGGAATTTGTTTCTTTTTTGTGTTGTTTGACGTTCATGTTCTGAAACTCCTTTTCTTTTTTTCTTCTGAGCCATTGATGAGGAACTTGACGTTTTATTTGCAGGTGTATTGAGGAGTTGTTTCTAGCATTTTGTTTGAAATTCTCGAGGGCTATGAGGGAGGTACCTTTCCAACTTCTTATATTTTTCACCAGACATGGTTTTGTTCTTCTGTGGTCCACCCCACTACTGCTCAAGTAACATATGGAAGCTTAGAGAGAGAAATCCATCTCTCCTTTTTTCCCCTCTTTCTAAACGATTCACCAAGCTAGGTTATACACTCCACAACCTTGATGAATAATAATTATTATTAGGGCTCATATTGTTAATTCAATTTGCTCTTTTTAAATTCTTGTGTTGGGAATTTGAAGGGAGTTGAATCCTACAATTCACTTACAAGAATGTAATTACAAAAATGGCTCTCTCTCTTTTTTTTTTTCTTTTGAATCTACATCAAACGATTAGGTATACAAATTTTGACCTGCATCCAATGGCTATTAAGTTGACAACTATATATACAAATCCAACAATGGCATCAAGTGGTAAAAAAATGCACAAACTCTAGAACGAACATCCAACACAATTAAAGATACTAAACTAGAACCCATAAAACTTAGGCTTGCCTATAATCACAAAAATGTTTCTAACTTGACAAAGAAAGTGATTAATTTACATCCAAAGTATAGGCTGGTTTGATGGATGAAAAATAAAAACTAACAGGATACAGAAAGTCAAATGATAGAATAGAGATGACACAATGTTCAAAGGACGATGGCTCGCCTTTTAGAACTTACCAAAAGATTTATCCTTTTTGCTATATATTTTCTCTCAATTATTTGATCCCCACATCCCTTAGATACAACAATATATATCCCACTGCCGGCCCTCTTTCTCATAAGTAAAAAGGAAAATAATAGATATCTTTGCACGGTACCATTGCCCACATGCGCTTGTACACGCCATAATGATGCACCTTATGACCAAAAACACAGTCAATTTTTTACTATTCACCTTACCACATAATTACCCCTCCATTCAAAATTGTTCTTAAATAACATGTTATTCCCTACGCCATCTTGTTACTTGGTTTATGGCTGGCTCAGAGCCCTTGAAAGCCAAACATGATGAGACCAGCAAAACAAGTTTCTGTGAGCAGAGAAAACTGAAGGATGGCACATGGTGAGGTGGTAGAGCAGGGACAGGGAGAAGGGGTCTTATTAATTCCAAAGGGTGGGTCGGGTCCCCTGTTTCTACAAACAAAAATGTACTCATTATATATCCATTTTCCATGATTTTTAATGCCGTGGGACAGCACCACACACACTACACATTACACACTTATAAAAAACTGTAAATTTTTTTTTTTGAAAAAGTTGAAATAATCTTGATGCAGGTCAGATGACGTTTGGAATTCAAGTACGGCAGCTGAATCTCCTTCCCAATCTTCCATTGTTTGAGAAACTGCGGGACAGCTACCATTTATGGTCAAAGGTATGATTGAATAAATGGACTCAAAAAAAAAAAAGGGAAAGAAAACTCAGTCTTTCAGCTTTCTATCCTGACATGTGACATCCCCTAGTGAGAGTGAGGTGAGCTTAGGGATTCTCCAAACAAACCCACATCAGGTTTCTCGAAAATTATGGAAGTTTGGAGCCCTAAAACCTTAGGGTTGTTGTTGCCTGTTGGGGTTTTTGAGGCCTGCTTTCTTGACCATCTTAATGGCCTGATATTATTAAATTAAAGGACAGTGCCCAATCGTCACCCTTGATTCTTCCAATGGCATCTTTTTTTTTTTTCTGGGGAGGGCCTTGGCCTTCATTATTATATCATTATTCTGTTTTAATTAAACAGGTAAACGATGTGGTGTGTGCGAGTAATTACCAATTCGTGTCTATTTCTGTGTGATGTAATGTCGTGGAGCTCAGCTCAGAAGCCTAAACGGCGTTGATTTCGGTGATTCTTTCCTTTCTCTTTTGTCGTTTTGGTGATCTCCTTAATATAATTAATTATATTGCTCGAACTTAGAGGGAGGAAGAAGATGGGGTTTAGGGCTCGAATCTCCAAGCAACCCAATGCATGTTGAGATATATATATTATATATGTTGCATGGTATGCATAGTTGTATATTCGAACAAAAATTTAATACTACTTTAGTACATTCTACTACTATTGTAATTAGTCGTTTGAAGATATTACTGACAAAATAAGTTGCTCTTTGTTTGATTGTTATAGGATTTGAAACTTTATTACTCCTGAGTTTTCATACTTTCAAATATTCTATTTTACTTTTTAAGCTTTATACCAAAATTATCATAGTTTTTGTTCATATTTTTTTTCCTAATTATTTAATTAAAACTTGAATTTGTTCAGGGTGTTGATCTTGAATTTTGATTGAGGTGAGGTGACAGGTGGAGTCAACCGAGGAGATTTGGTGACTTGAGCTGTTGATGCAGAAGAGCATCAGTCGCTTGAAGTAGCACATGTGTATGTCAGAGCATGGTATCGATGTATAGTGCTCAACCAAATGTACTATAAAACTTAAGTTAGAACTAAGGTGGGAAGAGCAGAGAAGTGGCGAGCTAGAAATTAAGTGCGAGATGTTGCGTATCTTACATAAGAGGGAAATTCGGGGAAACTGGTATAGGTGGTTAGAGTTTGTACTTGTTAGCAAAGGAATCTTTAGCCAACAATTACGGACATCCAAACAGTAGAATCATTCTTATTAGAATGTTAGCAGATATGCCTGAAGAAGAGACCGAGCTGACCTGCTTGTTGCGTGACACGAGCTTTTCCTCCTCGACTCGATGGTTTGAGCTCAATCCCTAGGTCACATTGTCACACGGAAGTGGTCCACGTGCCTCTAATAGTGTAGCACTTGGTAATATTATGTAGCTTTAAACGACCACTTCCTCTTAATAGTGTAGCCCTTAGTAATATTATGTAGCTTTAAACATTTTGTCAATGTACGTCAAGCATATTAAATTTAAATCTTTTTTGCTAGTCTCCCACGAACCACATAAACTCAAGTTGATGAAATTGATCTTTTATATCATAAATTAACATTAACAAATCATAAATCCACTCACCAAACATATGTTACACAATTTCATAGATTCCTGTAACTTAATTCTTTTGTACAACCCAAAGACAAGTTAATTACTACAGATTTTTATTCGGGGCTTCAAAATCCCTAGCTTAACAATCAACCTAAATCAATTAGAGTTGTGAACCAAAAATCTTATAAATAAATCAAATTAGAATATATATACATAAGAGGTCTAGATTTACAAAATTGCTTAATTACTATGTAAAACAAAATGTAGATCTCGTAAGATTGAATTTGTGTAACGCATCCGATTAGCAAATCCATATCATGAGACTAACAAATCTAACCTACGTAATAAATGTATGCTCGACTTTTTAATCTTAAAATTACACGAAAGATTTTAAATAGATATATAAATAAGAACTATGTCTAAAAAGATGTAAAAAGGCTAGCAAGCTAGTTTAAAAATGAAGAATATCAGTGTATATAAGAAAAATATGAAGCGATTCGGACTGAATTAAAAAAAGAAAAGAAAAGAAAAAACAAGAAAGAAGCAAGCACAAGGAACAAGAAAGTTGAAAGTTGAAGAAAAGAGAGAAGAAAAAGGGGTGAATACAAAGAGACAGAGAGGGAGAGGAAATGTGGGATAAGACAAAGGCATGGAATATGGAATATGATCCAAAATTGCCTGTGATTCATACGCCTTTTTTTTTTTACTTTTTTATTTTTTTATTTTTTTGCACTGGATTGCATGTTTCCCAACAATTTTGAATATTCTAGAGAGAGAAATACACAGAGAGAGAATGATGAACCAAGTTTTTTCTTATTATTATCACTAATAACAACAAAATTTAATCCATTAATTAATCACGCCTTGCATTTCCCGGAGAATCTAGAGCGCATCAGGCGCTGACCAAATAAACCTTTTTAAATTAAAAACTCATTAGTATATGTTAATAAGTTTGGGGGAAAAGAGTATGAGTTCAATTAATTGATTGATTTTTTATTTTTTTAATTATTGATTGATATATATTTTCTTTGACTATTTATTGATTGATATTAATGTAGGCTAGCGGGCGACTGCGAGAGCATTATTGAAGTATTAATTATTATGTGGTGGGAATAAAATAGAAAATAGAAGGCTAAATATACCACAGGATCCTTGTTTTTTCCTTTTAAACTCAAATCTCAATCTTTTAAAATTCTCGATTTTACCATTAGTTGTACTGAAAAACTTTTAATTTGTTCCTTCTACCATCAATGTATTACCCATCCATGCATTGAACTTAACTCAATAGTAAATGACAACTATCTCCGACTAAGAGATTATGAGTCGTTGCTGTTTGGATGTTAACCTACTCCATCTATTTTATTGACATGTCTACGTGTCTAAATATGTTAATAAAATGATAATTTAATCACAAGTAAAAAACATTTAATAAATTTTAGCAATTATTTTTTAGGTAAGAACCTGAATTTTAATACATCAAAGATAATGTGGAGAATTTTAAAAGATTAAAAAATAAATAAATAAAAAACCTCAAACATTGAGGATTAATGAAATAGAATAGAGACCATCACGTGATATATGGGAGAAGGAATAATTGGACACGGAGAGGGAATATTGGGAGCTTAAGGATGCGTCTTAAGTTAAGGCAGACAAATGCTACCTGTTCCTTTCAACGTTTATGTTGGACTCCCATTACTCCCCTCTCTCTCCTCTCAATAAACTAGCACTTAAATCTCCGATATCGTAAATTTAAGTTGGTGGGTTAGAATAAAAATTTAATCTTTTATATTTGACATGTGTTGGGATTGGTGGAGTCAAAACAACATCGGAACGAGCTAGGGATGTATTGAGATCGAGCTGAGACGCGTCGAGATCAAAGGGGAGATGAAAAATAGGGAAACGGGACTGCAGGTCACTCAGGCCGAGAAGATAGTGCCACGACACTTTCCTGGTGGGCGCGCGGACGCATCTTTGCGTCCGTAACACCATGGTGCCAGGGACATTGTCGTGGCGTTGTTTCGATGTTTATAAACACTGCTTTACGGGTTCTAGGGTTTACCAATCGAAAGTGGGATTTTTTAGCAGCCGTTTTCAGAGGGTTTTGGCAGCTAATCAGTGGCAGCGGCTCGGGCATTGACAGAGGCTTTGGTGTTAATCAAGATCGTCATTATCAGGATAATTGTATCTTGATTCTTATGAGTTATTTATTCTTGTTCCTAAGTATTAATGTGTAAAATACTTAGAAGCTAAGAGCTTTTGTTGGGGTCTCTAGAGAATATTTTTTGGAAGAGTTTTGTATCTGATCCTTAATAATATTAGTGATTTACCCACATCTTAGTGGAAGGTTAGACGTAGTCCTTAGTGGTGAACCAGTATAATTTGATCTGTCATTTTCTTGTTCGTTACAGTTTATCTTCCTATTTGTATCGTGGTTGTGTGTGAATATTTTTTATTGAAGTGAAAATTACAGAGAACCGTTAATTTTCCAACAACATGGTTCTAAAAGTACTGTTTTCGTGATCAAAAGAATTTCACACTCATATTTGAAAGTAATTTATGGGTGTATTATTTTCTCGAGTGTACATTTTATAAAGGGTTCACATTTCACCTATATTTTGAGTGCGTCTCTCTCTTTTAGGCCGGTAAGAAAATAAGTGGTGAATTCATGGATTAGAAAAGTAAATTTAATGATATGTTAAGATAAATTTAAAAGTATATATAAAAATAAGCGTGTCGTCTTTCAAATCTCTAAGTATGTAGAGATTATCTATTAAAAGGTAAAGAAAATTTACACTTTTAATTAGTTCTTAGTTTCACAATCTCATGAAATAGTTCTAAATAATGATGAAGTGTGTTGTTGACCATTGCTTTTATTCTTTAGAAGGATGAGGTCAATAGTCATAGCTGTGTTGATAATTATAACCTTTTTAAAGTTTTTTTTAGGGTAACGTGAAATTAATATATTATCACCTCGTTTTACATTGGCATTAGTGGCAAAATATTTTTTACTAGACTCATTCTTAAAATTTATTACTAAATTACAATCCATCTCTCAGATTTTTATGGTAACGGGAAATTAATTTTCTATGTATTTCTTTGACAATTAAATGCAATAAGATCAACTACTTGTTATGCGAAAGATTAATTGAGGTGTGCACAAACTGACTCGAACACTCATGGATATGAAAGAAAAGTAAATGACTAGTATTGCAACAAGTTTAATTTGTTATAGAGTATGGTCATAATTTTCGGGAGAAAAACCAATAAATAAGTAACGTTTATAAAACTTAAATGTTTTTTGTTGAGGGAGGGCTGGATTCTAGACGAGATGACGAGATCGACTGTTGATTTAAAGTGGACGTTCAGTTAGTTAAGAGATGATGACCCATGTAAATAAAACCTCGCATTGGTGTGGTTTTGGGTCACTTGGGTGCTTTGAATCTAATACGTGTTCACATATGAGTGGTTCATATTGCACTATCTAATTCCACCAATAGCATTCTTCAAAACAGTTTTGAATAAAAAAAAATTAAAGAAAAAAAGAAACAAACACACTACCAAAACCAACCCGAAGTATGTGTATAGTATATTAATTGTTAGAACTTTAAACGAAGCTGATTTTAGGGTCAAAACTTTTTTTCAAAAAAGAAAAACGGAAAATTGAGTTATATGAAATAATCAGAGATGGGAAAGGAGCAGTGTAAGGAGACAGGGTTTGAACAGAGGGATAA
>NW_019104518.1:1180323-1200259 GCF_001995035.1 Momordica charantia | reverse complement strand
AACCCTAGCTCATGTAAAAAGCCATTTGCAGGTAATTTTAATCCTAATTTAAGTCTTAATTTTATTTTCAGACATAAGAAAGTGAGGACAAAAGAGCATCGAGAGTGTGATCTTTGATTGTTGACTTCTTTTTCTTTTTCTTCCTTTTGTTTTCTCTTTAGCCTTAAATTATTTTTTTTTTGTTGTTCATGCAGATGTATAGAACGGTGAAAAGCACTGACAAATCTACTGGTAATTAATTACAATTTTTAAATTTTTTTTTACCCCCTCTTTTCAACACTCTAATTTTGAGAGATTTTTGATGATCTGAAAATGACCCACAATTTAAATTTGCAGACTTTGCCTTGAAGAAGCAGAGGCAAGATCAGGTTGATGCTGTTGGTGTTTCAGATTGTGAGATTTCTAACCCAACTCTTACAATGTGGAAAAGCCCTGATCAAATGTGAGTGTATTAATTAATTTAAATCTTCCAATAACTCTTGCATTATTTCTAAATCATTTAATGGCACTGTTTATAATCATGCCAAATTTGAATCTTTTTTTCATTTGATAGAAACACTCTTCTAAGTAATTTATAACATATGTAATATTACTTAACGTTTTGTGTGTACAATATTAGCTTCTTTGACCATCCACTCTAGTGCCCTTTGATCAAATCTCTTTATTTTAGGTTCTTTTTTTTTAAATAAAAATAAAAATTGTTGAAAGTTAATAAGTTAATGATACTCAAGTTAATTTTGGGAAAAATTGAGTAGGTGGACAGTTTCTTTATAGGTTTTTTTTAGAGGAAAAAAAATCAATTAATTACTAATGTTGACTAGATAATCCATTAAGGAAATGACTAACAATATTAATTAGTTTGTTTTGACTTCTTTTTAGCAATTTGATTTACACATAATTTGATGATTTTTTTTTTTTGGAGAAATACATAATTTGATGATTGATTATCATAATAATTGTTGATGGACACAAATTCCATTTTTTCCGTCGTACTCACAATTATTCTTTTATAGGTTGCTATTTTTGTAACATTAGGTCTAATTTACATTTATAACCTGCACTTTTATTTTTAGGTTTGAATTGTTTTACAAATAACCTTCTTTCACGACGTACTCATTCATAAACATTTCCAAAACCCTGTTTAAGTATGGGTTTAAATACTCCTATACTTTTGGATTTGGTTTATTCTGGTTCGTGTATTTTTAAAATGTCCATTTTTGTCTATGTATTTTCAAATTTTTTCATCTAGTCCTTATGGTTTCAAAATGTACGTTTAGTCCCTGTTCTTTTAAAAATTGGCCATTTTGTTTCTTATTTGTAAAATTTTGACACAAATTTTATACACAATGGAAATCTTGAATATAAGTTTATGACTATATTTTAATAAATTTAGTGAATCAGGTGTCATGCTAAAATCTTTTTATTGAAATAAGTGAGATTAAATTGAAAATGAAGAATCAAAATGATCACTTTTTAAAGTAGATGAACAAAATAGAAATTTGAAACTACAAGTCCAAAAATAAATAAAAGAAAAAAGTACATATACCCAAAATAGTATTTAAACCCTAAAAAAGACACCATTTCAAACAAACTACCCCATTTCCAATCCATGAAATTCAGCCAATAATTCACAAAACCCACTTCAAATACACAACGAAAAGTGTGAAGCATTGGAAACTCAATTAGTAGGTACAAAATTAGTGCATTAAACTAATTGGTGAGATTAAATTAATGATGGGCAGGGACATGTTCTCTTCATCAATGGAGACAAATCATGAGATGACGACCAGAAGGAGTCAACATTACAACAATGGTAGCACTGGAAACAACAACCAGGTTCGTATATTCACACAAAATACAACCTTAAAGAACAACATCTCTCTCAAAAAGAAAGAAAGAAGACAATAATTATATCCAAGAATGGGTGTGTTTTTTTTTTCTTTGGTTTGATTTGAAGCAGGAGCAGGAGGAGGACCGACACAAGGCAAGCATCAAAATCTCGAGTGGCGTGAAGAAGCAGAAATTGGAGGGTAGCTGCTTGTCGTTGAGTGACCATGGCCATGTGTATACTCATAATAATAATACTCTTAACTTAGAATTCACTCTCGGATATGCCCAAATTCTCTAACACTGAATTCTAATTCTCACTCTTTTTCATCATAATTATTAACCTAATTATATGTATGTTAAGTTTTCTGTTTCCAATGTCTCAAAATTTTGCACTGTGAGGGTAAAGAGAGAGATGTTGGATATTTTTGTTTGAACCCATTAAAATTGAACCAAAAAAATTGTATCCTTGTTCTTCTTCTTCTTCTGTTTTAATGATTGTTTGTTGAAAGTTATGTGTACCATGTGTGTGTTGTGATGGAAAAAAACAAAAACATTAACTCCAAAGGTAATGAATATGATGGGGCCTAAGCCATAGGAGGAGATATGGTTTTCAGACACGTTATTGTTAATTTGTAAAACCAACCATTTTTTTTTAACACAATGGCTGCTCCATATTGTAAGTGGGTTCCCCAACAAGGCCCAAACCCTATCAAAACAGCCCACATGGCTGCTCAAAGCCAAGAGAAATATCGAGAGCAACTGATTTTTTTGCTACATCAAAATATACAAAATTGACCTAATTGGAAATTATCATATAATTTGAGAGATGGAATCTTACTCAAATAGACAATATTATACCAGCTATAATTATATAAATCAGGGTTCGAACCTACTCAAATAGACAATATTATACCAGCTATAATTATATAAATCAGGGTTCGAACCTACGCAGGTGAAACCCAACAGATTTCAAGTCTGTCTCCTTAACCACTCAGACATATCGACAATTTGTTGACATGCAAATTTTTTAAATGTAGATATGGGTATAGGTTCAAAATGACTATGAATAAGCTCTCTTTATAGGTCCACTTATAAGATAAGTGACAGTTCGTTTGGGACACAAAGGAGGAGGATTAAAAAGAGTTGAATTCAAAAGACTAATTAATATTGTTAAGATTTAGCCTGGTTTAGAATTTTAATTTTTTTTTCCTCTTGGGAACTGAGTAAAAAAATACAATGGAAAAAAAATATAGATTAGGAAACTGAGTAAAAAAAAAATTAATGTCATTAATGAGATAATTTTTAAGCTAACAACTTAGAGGAATCCCTCTTCTCTCTCTTCTAGCTAGTTAAGTTAAAGTAGGTAGTTCATCATTTATGTGAACTTTATTGTTTAATTGCCGAATCATCCTAGAGAGACCCATTTTAGATTAAAACTTGACATGTTTATTAGATTTATAATATTGTGACTAAATTGGCACGGTATGGACCACGGCATGATATGACAATAGATAGTTAAATAAATTAGCTCCACCTTCATTTCTTTGAGGGTGGTAGTTGAACATAAATTATGATTTAAATTTTAAGAATGTAATTGACTTTTTTAATTGACTAAATAGATATTTTAGGACTAAATTTATAATGTTTCGAAGGAATCAAATATTGATGTAACGCCTTGATTTTTATTCGATTTCTGTCGATCATCTTAGTAATTGGTTATTTTAATGTTGGTTAACTTTTGGCGTACATTTTCCTATATATTGTTTAACAATATATTCATGCTGCTTCAGTGGATTTATGCTTTAATTTTACTTTTGTCTTTTAAATTAAAAAACGCTTCTCTAATTTTGCTGTTCTTTCGTTTACATATCTCCACAGTAGCTGATTGTGTGATTCTTTGTGGGATTAAATTATAACAAATGTTATATCTACACAAATTTTAACTATCCATTAAGTTTTGAATTATATTTCTATTTAGTTGTTGCTAATTAGTTCACCGTTGATGTGCACTAAAATTGGGTATATGTATTTTTAAAATTGTATTAAATTCTTTACATTAAAAATTTTTTAATAGGTCTATATGTTTATCTTTTAGATTTATTATTAATATATTTACTGTATTCTTTAAAGATTAGATGATGAGTTGATTTAATGCATGTTAAATTAATAAAATTAATTAAAAAGAAGATATATTAGACATAAAAATTAAAATGTATTAACGTACTACCATATTAATTTAATCGTTAATTTCTTTTAATTCAATAATTATAGATGTGAGGAATCGTTTAAATCCTACGTTATCCATTGAGTCAGCTCAGAATCTTAATTAAAAAGAAGAAAAAAAAAGTAATTGAATGAAACTAGATATAATGCTTTTAACTCTCTGTATGACAAATTTTTCACTGATCTTCCATTCCAAAATCATTACATTCTCCACGTGTCACGACACACCTAGCATGCAAACTATACAATTTAATGATATGGTTTCCAGCTTACGTGGCAGCTTTTCATTTGTTCCGTTGCTGATTACGTGTTACCGTATTCCTCTTCCGATCAGCCGCCGACGCCGTCTGAAACGCCCCACACCTTCACCGATCTGTCAAGGCTACCGCTGTACGCAATCCACCGCCGGCCGCCGTGTTTGTCTTCCTCCACGGCGAGGCATTTTACGGGGCCGGTGTACCCCGTCAGCACCGATACGCACGTGTGGCACAGCCCCTCCCTCCGCCACACGCATATGGTTTTATCGGCGGAGCCGCTCAGAACCATGTGGTTTCCGGCCGCCGCGAGGCAGAGAACCGCTAGGCTGTGGCCCTTGAGGACTCCGCCGTAAGTCAACCGCTTTTCTTGGTCCCAGAAGTTGACCAGCCCGTCGGAGGATCCGCAGTACACCACCGTACCGGCGGCGTTCACGGCCACCGCCGTCACCGCACTTTCTTGCTTCAGCAGCGTTTGCTCCAATATGTGTTTTGTTGCGTCGTTCGATTCTTCATGCTGCCTCCTCCATACCTGTTCAAGAGATTATCGGTAATTTAATATTATTATTATTAGTTTCAATTTCATATATGTGATTTCAAATGTTTGAATTTAGTTCAACTTATATATAGCTTACAAATAATTTTTTATGCTCATTCGAAAATTAGGTAGTTATTGTCTATATCATTAGTTGCTAATGGTAGAATCAATAGGCACCTGAGAGGTTCGGTAGATCTTTTATCTCTAATTCCTGAACTTAACCGATACAAAATTATATGATAGAGTTCTATTGTTTCGAATTGACAATTTAATCTATGATTTATCATTTATGTAAGCTGATAAAGATATTTATATCTATCTAGATTATATAGAGTTCAAAGTTAAATGTGAGATTCAAACCCCTCTATGTTTTTTAGTCACGTTTGAACTCTATTACTTGAAAATTTAAGTTTAGACATTCTTATAAGGAGTAATTTGTGACCTATGAACAAATCATAGAAAATTTAAATTGAAATCTTTAGAATATAGAAATCAAAATTAAATTCAAATATAGAAACCATTTTGAAACTAAATTCAAATTTTATAATTACTTATTCAAAAGGTTTTTTTTCTTTTTTTTTTACAATCAAATTCACAATTTATTGATAAGATATATGTTGATTATCGTTGAACTATGTTTTTTTTACTATTTTTTTTCTTTTAATTAAATAAGATATATGTGGATTATCGTTGAACTATGTTTTTTTTACTATTTTTTTTTCTTTTAATTAAATAGGATGGAGATTCAAATTCATAATTAGTTAGTTGAGACATGTAAGCCAGTAGCTTATGTTGGTTATTTTAAAAGTTAAAAGTACACAAATTATAATCTAAAGTTTTGAATCCAGCAGTAGTTTAAAAATACCTTAGCAGTGCCATCTGCTGAGCCGGTAATGACGAGGCCATCTGGTGCTGCCACGACTGCATTTACAGCATCGTCGTGGACAGTAAGTGATTCCAGGCACTTGGAATCTGAAATTCTCCACACTTTCAAAGTTGCATCCCATGAGCAGGAGTACAATAATGTTCTATCTTCGCTCAGGCTCAGGCTCGAAACCGCATCGGCGTGCTTAAACCAAAGCCGGCTCCGGTTTCGTCTCACAACGACGTAGTTTTGGGGGTTTATGGAGCTTCTCAGTATGTCTCTCATCGCCGGTAACGTCCCTGCCCGCCGGTGACCGCCGCTTGGGTCCTTTTTCCACACCCGAATTTTCCCGTCTTGGTGACCGGTGAAGATCTTCTCGCCGGAGATTACAATTGCCTTAACCAATCCGCTGCTCGATTTGAATCCGTTAAATTCCTTAAGATTTTTCCAGACCCGAATGTTTCTGCTGTCGGAGCCGGTGTAGAGCAGCTCGCCGGCGGTGGCGAGCGAGTACACGTGGCCTTCCTCGCGGACAAGAGACCCAATGAGAGAATTGTTATTCCGGTGGGCGCCGCCGTATCGGAATTGGGAAAAACAGGGAGATTTCATGAAGGGATAGGTCTGGTTCCACGGCGACAAGCTCGCCGGAGACCCGTCGCCGTCCTGCCGGCTATTGGAGGAATCCGTACTGCTCGGCGTCGGAAAATCGCCATCGTCGCCGACGGCGTC
Organism: Momordica charantia; assembly: GCF_001995035.1. Next base: position 1,193,820 of record NW_019104518.1, on the reverse strand, counting down.
GTTGACGACCAGAGAGATATTGAGGCCAGAATGAGTCAACGAATTGCCAAATTTCATTTTCGTAATAATTGAAATCCGGAGGAAGAGAATTAGAACCGAAGAAAATTGAATCAATGTTCTTCGGAGATTGCATGAAAGAAGTGGAAGGAAGGGACAAAAAGGGAAATATTTATAAAATGGGAGAAAAAGATCTGAGGCAGAAGATGGAGACACGTGTGACGGGGAGAGATAATAAATCAAATCAATAATTGAAATTAAGTGCGGGGAATGAGAATCGATGCCCTGATGTGGAAATTAAATAATATTATAAGTTTTAAAATGGTCACTCATTTCTCATATGAGTATTATTATTATTAATATTTAAAGGCTAAACTAGAGGGATTTAATGTGGTAAGAGGAAATAAGGCAGGGGGATGCGATGGGTGCATTTAATTAAGACTTAAGAGTGGGGATGTTGACATTAATGTTTATGAAAATGTTGGTCTTATAAAAAAGTGCAACTTTTAAACTAAGGAAAAAGAACTCGAAGTGTGTTTGAGTGGGGAGCACATGTAGGTTAAATAGATCGAGTTAAGATCAAAAAGGAATTGAAGTGTCCAAAGTTCGAAAGCAGACCACTAAATACCCCTCAACCAATTATTTAATTATGAAATAAGCTCTATTTTAATTTCAATTAAGTCAACAATGAAGTTGAGTAGGAGGAGGAGAGAAGAATCTTGTAGGATCACTGTATGATTAACTAGAATTTTGAGTTATTTCAAATCTTCATTGGTTTAAAAAAAAAACAGAATTTATAATTCAATGAAATAAATCCATATCTATATATGTTAGACTTAACTTAAGCATAATTTTTTTTTGTTCAATTATTGGATTGAAGTGGATGGTGGGCACTGGTGATTAGTACTTCTTATAGTTATTGGCTCAAATAGTTAAGAGTTTTGAAAAAGCATCCAACTTTCATAGTTAATTATTACTTGTTCAATTTTGCTTCCTTGCACTCAACAACCTTATTTGTCTAGTCAAATTTTTGTTAATTAGAATGTCCTTCAAATGAAGACATGTTATTCACATAAATCATATGATTTATAGAAGTTTCACAGAATTTATATCTTTTCGACATGAACATAGCCCTTCAATGAAGCTAGCTACTTATACCTTATTTTAAGGTAAGGTTTAAATCTTCATTGTCACATTTGTAGTACTAAAAACAGTTGTCTATTTTAACTTGAGAATCATCAATTGATTGCATAGCGCAGTGAATTAGTGCGTTTGACTTCGGATCGAAAGGTCGTGGGTTCGACTCGCACTATGGTCGACAATGAATACTTTTAAAAATGTATTTTAATTTAAGAGTACATTTTAAAATTAATTTATTTTTCTAAAAACTAATATAGTTTATTTTATTAATAAATTATTTAGCTTTTAATCTTTTTTAAACATTTTTGAAACCCATAATCAAATTTGGATTTTGACCGGAACAAAGGGGTAACAAGCATATATGATTATTGAAAACGTAAAAATTGAAATTGTTGTGTAAAAACGAAAAACATATGATTATATTGACTTGTCATCTCAAGAAAATCATTGACTTCGACCCCTTAGAAAAATGCCAATATATGAAGAAGATTAATAAGAAATCTTCTTCTCTAATTTGGGTCCAAGGGAGATGTTATCTTTGATTTGTCTTAATTTCGTTGTTGAATGTTTACATGTTTTTTTTCTCCTCATTCATATTATTTTATATGTATATGTTTTTCTTTCCTTAAAATTAATAATATTCAGGCGGACAAAATAGGTAAACAATGATAATTTTTCGTATTATAGAGGCCTAAAAACTTTCTTAATTAAAGTAATGGTTAAATTATATAGTTTTAGGATTGAATTCTCCTCCTTAACACCTTTAAATTCACCATAAACTATGCTCAAGTTGACAACATTGATGTTTAAAAGTATTTTATATCGTTATTGATTAAGAAGATAATTAGCTTCTGTATTTTCTCTAAAAATGATTTTAAATGGGTTAAAACTTGTTTAAAAAATTATTTCTAATTATGTAACAAAATACCATAAACTTTTGAAAAAATATTTTATTTTAGTAGGTTAAAAATACTCTGCATCATTTCAAAAATCATAAAAATTCACTCTAATCTATTCTCTAATTACCAGAAACATATAGAATTTTTTTATGTCTCTGACAGCTACTTTTTAAATCCATGATCTCATTTATCTAAGAAAAAATAACTTACAAGTCAATAGAAAATTAAAAAAAAAAAAAGGGAATAACTCACACATAACACATAAAGATTTGTTGAATAAATAGTTCATTTTATCTTGATAATTATAAAAACAAGAGTCACACTGTACCAAATCATATCGAAAAATTGAAATAAAAAAAAATGGAAGTTAGAAACAAAAGATTTGGCATTGGTTTGGGAGTTGGGGAGAGGACAAGTAGTGATAATTAGAGATGATATAGATGGTGCGAAGGAATTGTGATGAACCATTGACGTCGCAACCACATTGCCTGCCTTCTCAGGGCACTCACAATTACCTTGGAATAATCCAAACCCACATCCCCCCCATCATTTCACTTCCCTCTTTTTTTTTCTTTTCTTTTCTTTTTTGGTGGAAATTTAGGTGTCCCTTTTGCATCCAAACAAAGAAATCTAAAAGCAGCCCATTTTCCCTTTTAACCCATTGTGTTTCAAAAGCTCTTCTTTCTTTGATTACATTCAAGATTCCCTTCCCTAGAACCTTTCAATTCCCCCCATCATTACTTTACACATCTCATCCCACAATTCAAGAAAAAAATAATAAAGCTTTTCAAACTTGTCTTCTATTTTCAAGCCAAATTATGCCACACTACCTATTATTGAAGTGAGAATGGGTCCAAATATAATGATAAACTAACCGACTTAAATCCTCTATTATCTCACTGCTTTTGGTCTAGTGGTGATTTAATTAGTGTGATGATTTTTTTCTATTGGAAATGATATGTATGGTTAGTGTCATTTATAATTGAAAACTTGAACGTGTAAGTTAAGTAGTTAGATATTGGTAAGCATTAGCCTGTCGGTCATTATGGATTGTAGGTTTGGATTCATTCCTTTATCTGTAAATATATATTATTTACTGGTTTAAGAAAATATATAAATAAAAATGAGAATCATATTTATTTGATATTTGTTTACTTCTTCTTTTATACGGTGAGTATCCAAATTAGTTTAAGCACCAACTAATTTCATGCGGATTTTAAAATTCTAGGAATGTAATAATAAAAGAGACAAAATGAGAAAGTGTAAAAATAAATAGAAAATGAGAGGTGGCATTATGGTTGAAGCTGAGCTGGATGCCCGAAGTGGAAAGCAAGCCATAAACTCACGATGCTGAGCCAGGAATCTGCCAAGACAACCTTTAAAATCCACCAACGACTACGAAGTATCCTTGGGTCACCCTTCAATCAGAGAGCGACACCTGTCCCAGCAAAGAGTCAATCCCCAACGGGCTTCTGCAACCGCCACGTAACTAAATCGAAAACGACTTGTCGTCATGGGGCTTTCCTATTTCTGCCCACAAGCGTCGTACGTAAGGAGACTTGTCGACTCTCAACCTCAGTGGAATGTGGTCACTCCCACACGTGGCTTAATTTTAGATTTGTGACTAAAAAGGACATCTAAAAATCCATTCTCAGAGTCATACCGTAAGAACTTGATGTTAAGAAAGGATAAAATAGGACAATATCGCCTCTTTCCCAAGAAAGGATAAAAAAACAAACTACATAACAAAAATAGAGAATTTATCTTATCCTTGTTCTCCCTTACGGTTAAAATACATCGACAAACAACGATGATGTAATGTCATAATATAATTTATTGGCTGAGTTAAAAGTATTATATGTTTTGCTAACGTGAACATAACTAGCACTAATTTGGTCTCTATTCCTTTTCTTGAGACTAAAGATTCAATCATCGTATCTCCAATTGATTGTATTAAAAAATATTTCTATATACTTTAACTTGATAAAATAGATATGACTGGACTATAAAATATAAAAATTTATACATGTCATATGATTTAGTACATAGTAATTAACTTGACCTGAAATTGTTTATTTTTATAAACAAAATTGACCCATTAAAATGTTAAGAATATTAACGATATTCATACTCATGAAAAGTTGGTCAAATTACAAAAGTTTTGTCCTTCAAATTTTATTTTGTATTTAATTGGCCCATAAACTTTTAAAAGTATAATAAGTACTCAATTTTCAACATTTATGTTTAAAAAATTCTTGAACTTTCACGTTTTTGTTTAATAGATCAAGTTACTAATATATCTCTAAAGTTTCAACTTTGTGTCTAATAAATCTTTGACAAATTTGATATTTTCTAAAACTCAAAACTTATTAGACACAAAATTGAAAGAGTCATGTTAGACTCAAAAATAAATTTTATGTCTAATAGATTCATTAATTTTTAAATTTTGAATGCATAAAGATGAGATTGAAGCTTTTAAGTAATTTCAGAGACCAATTTGATAAAAACACTCGAAACATTATATATATCCTTAATTCCATCGCATTGAAGCTAGAAAAAAGGCTACTGGGCATGCTCAGCGAAGAGGTTAGACCCCGATCCATTATAGAGAATGACCCAACTTGAGGCCCAACAACAAGTTTGGGCCGACTTTAATTGAATAGATCCGAGCCCAAACTATAATCACTCTCCAATTATATTCGAAGGGAACAAAAATATACATTGAAAAAGATAAAACAAAATATTCTGTTTGTTGAAAATCAAAATTAATTATTAAGGGGCCAAATGGATAAGTATACAAAATGTCTGAGAACCTTTTATTTTCCCATTTTTGTGGCAACCGAATCCCACGTATAGTCCACTTGCAAGATTCGTTATCTAATCCAAATCGTTGAAACGAAATATTATAATACAATATAATTTTCGCTTAATATACGGAATCTTTCCAACAATTTTTCAATTCCATCTATAAAAAATTCATCAATTATATCTTTAATGTATTAAAATTTATAAAAACTAAGTCCATCCACGAAATTTTTATTGAAGTAAGATTTTAATAATCCAACGTGGATCTTAGACGCTTAACAATCTTCATGTTACATGTGTGGAAAAACACATACGGATTAGGTTCTAAGTAGGTGGTTATCATGAGTTTGAATTCATTCTCTCCCAATTAACTCTAATCCCTTTAAATTAATGGATCATCGATGATGGTTTCCATGTCATTTTTAAGTAAACAAGATTAGTTAGTTTTTTCATAGGTGGATTTGAGTAGGATTTTTCTTTTCTGTATTTTTTAAATTTGAGAATTTTGTTACTATATTGGGGATTGATTATTCTAATTAAGGGTTGAAAGGTTTGGATTGATTGAATATTTTAGTCATTACCATGCTCATGAGATTCTTTTGAACACGCGATAAGTTTTATTGCATAAATTAAGAGGAACCAAATTCCCACATTGACAAATATCCAATGAAACGGCCAATCGTGTAACACAAGCATCCTAAAATACTATTAGACTAAATATGCTTATAATACAAATAGATTCTTTTGCAAAGGAATAACAATAGATTTTAAAATTTTACTTAATCTTTGAAATTTTCAATTAAATCATTTCGAAATTGCTTTATTAATATATTAACACATGTATATTATTTGCACACATGTTTACATGTTATTTTTTTTTATTTTTATTTTTTCGAGAAAGAGAGCTTCATTAATTGGAAATGGTCACTCGGACAACAAAGGAAGTGATTTCTTGACTAATAAAGAAACGTAATTGAGATGAAAAATTATCAAGCCAAGAAGAAGACATAGAATGAAGACGACATTTTACCGACCAGTTAGCTGCCCGATTATTCTCACAATACACATGCACGAAGGATAGAGCGCAGCATGTAAGAGTTACAATATCATTGTATATAGGTTACTTGACACTACTTAATTTAACACAAAATATAATCAACCCATTGATAAAATTAAGTCACCTAATTATAAAGTAACTTTCGTCTATACTCTTCTCTTCATTGTTGGAATAATTTAAGCTCTCCCATGTAGCTTGAACTCAATACCTCAATAATATCTCTTGAAGTCCCAGACCATCAAAACTATTCCTTAGGGACGTGAAGATTTAATTTTACCATCCATAATCGTACAATTGTAATAATCAATATACTTCATGAGTTGTTAATATAAATATTGATCAACAGTAAATAACAAACTACTGTTTTCTTTCAACATCAGAGATTTGATCTTCCAAACTCTGAGTTTCTTATTAAAAATAACTAATAACATACTCGGAGAGGTGGTTGGTACAATTTGCCCTTAAAATTTTTTAACATTAAATAAAATAAAGAGGTTTTTGCAGTAAAGCTGGGGTCGTGGTCTCGTATTCCCGTAATAAATATGAACTGTGAGTCAGAGACAGAAGCCGACCCAATACAGAACCCTGGTTTTGCACCGCCGTCGGTTTTCGCCGCACGGTTCCCAATACCACCGCCCCATCCGCATCCCAATCCTATAAAAACCCACTTTTCTCGGAGCCCCAGTTCCTCTTCCACTTCCAGTTTCACTCGATTTTTTTCGGCAAAATCAATGGCATATAATATGGTCGCTGGTTCGAAGTGTTGTGTCCCGGAGCTGGAGAAGATCGCCGGAGATCAAGAGGAGGCGGAGGCGGCGGCGGTGGGCCAAGATGTGACGAGATATATAATGATGAAGTCTCCCAACTCCACGCAAGCACTGGACAAACAGGTGGTGCTGCGGCGGATCCGGCAGCGCAAGCGAGTCAACAAGTTTCGGGCGGTGGTCGGAGCTCTCTTCAGCTCGCCTTTCACGGATAAAACCGGCGACACTCGTCGGAGAAAGTGGGTCGACGAACCCTTCACTTCACTCTAGCCCAGTTCCAGTTCCCTTCCAGATTTAGTAAACCATTTTTTTTTCCAATAAATATTTCCATGTAATCTAATTACTAATGTAAGTTTTTCCCTGTTTTATTTTTATTTTATAAATTGGTTTGTGTTTCGGCCTCTCGGAGATTCCTTTCTTGTGGCACTACAAAATCATTATACATATGTAATTGTGGTACAAAATAGGGGTGAAAGAAACCGAACCGAACCGACCCGACGAACCGAATATTAATATTTCGGTTCGGTTCGGTCATGTCTTTTTACCGATTAGGGTTTCACTCCACAAAACACGTGCTGTCCGTCTCCCTCACGTCACAAAACACTCGTGTGCTGTCCGTCTCCCTCCCCTATCTCTCTCTCAGTCTCTGCGACCCATTTCCGGCGCCGACGGCCATCCCAGAGGCGAAGGTGACCGCCTCCGGCAGCGGCTACGCTCCTACGCTGTGTATCGGACTATTACGCACCTACGCTCTCGAGCGCAGCAGAAAATGAGATCAACGCATTGGGATGTATCCACGATGATGAGCTAAGAGTAAAAGTGGGAAGTGGAGGTTCGTCAGGGAGGCAGCCTTCTTCCCCAAGATTTAAAGGGTCGTCGCCAGTCTAATCGCCCGATTCTGAAGCTTTTCCTCTATGACGAAGAAATTTCCTTTCCCAACTCCTTGCTAGCGAAGCCAGGTCAATTTCCAGTCTCCCTTTTCTTTTCCTGATTCTGGGTCATCAATTCTTTTTCCATTCTCTGTTGCCCCACTCATTTTTTGGTATAAATTGATTGCTCTGCCTTGTGGGTTTCATGAGTTAACTGAAGAAAAAGGCTAGTGTATGTGCAATATGTTTGGATCCATATATTTTTTTTGTTGGGTTTTTTCAATTTGCTTATTTTTTGCTTCTATGTTGGTTGAACTGGTTGGTGAATAGTTTTTATCCCACTGATTCTTTGAGCTAATTTGCTTAACCCATTTTCTAGAAATGTAGAATTGTGTTCATATGTGTTGTTATCTCTGTTTCAGAAGCTTCTTAGTTTGTATTAAACTACCACTGAATCCAAGTCAGGCTTGAGGGAATAGGTTATAATATGTTAATTCTTTTTTGTTTGTTTTTATTTAAGAGGTCTAATTTTATCTTATTAATTCACAGGATAACTTCATCTTAATTTTTTAAAACAAGTCATTCTAGTCAGGGTGTTCCATTGGTTGAATTTGACAACTCTAACTTTGCTGCCAGTAGTAAATTAGCTACGGTTAGGAAAAGAAAACACTCTTTTATTTAGCTTAGTAAAAGGAATCAACTATAATCAACAAGATGAGCATAAGAAAGTAGAAATTGGAGCTGCGAAGCCGCTTACGGTCAATTTAGCTCTTCGTCGGTTGTGTAAATTGGTTTGGGATAGTAATGGATGGGTTCTCCTCGTTGCTTTTGGAGCCTTAACCATTGCTGCGGTACAGAAGACTGGATTCCTGCATTTATTCAGTTTCTACAGTGGTTAACCAAATTAATAACCACCAGTTTTTTATCCTTTTGTAACTGAGTGGTAACGGTTTTCAACGTGGTTTTTCTCCCTTGTTTGAGTGGTAAAATAAAAAGAACTCTCTCTGATTCCAAAGTGGATGTAGACCTAGTTGTCGAACCACTATAATTCTTGTGTTCTTGCTTCTTGAAATCTCTCGTTTTGCTTGCTTTGTTTTGTGTGTTGTTGCTTGTTCAATTCTCAACACATCTAAATTCCACCAACTGCCACCAGGAAACGACGAACAGGAAACACGAACCCAATGTCCAAATGACTTGAAATTATCGTCTCCATTTCCCTCATTTTCGGTCACCATATATCGAAGAATCAAGGAAGAATTTCGCATTCGGTGGCGATAGAATTTAAACTCGTTACTACTAAAACTGCTAGAGACGATAATCGGGAACTGAAGCTTCATCGTGAGCTTGGAACCAGAAGACCGGGAGTTTGATCTCGGAGAAAATTCCACCGGCGGGAAAAACGGAGGAAAGGAAATAGAAAGATTCCGGTTGGCAATGTCCATGGGAAGTGTGCGGAAGGATAATTCTGGTAGACTAAGCAGTGAAAAAACCGAACCGACCCGTAAAACCGAGGGTTTTGGTTATAACCGAAAACACGAGGGTTATTTTCCCCTCAGCGCCGCCCGTTCCCTCTCTCTCCCTCCCTCTCGCCGTGGAAGAAACGACCAGTTGCCGGCGACGGCGACGGCGACACCCACCCCCGTTTCTCTGTCTCGCCGTCCAGCAGCCGGCGACCAAGATACCACTGCATGTATCGGCAATCTAGATCCCCAAGTTTTCTTTCTGGGTTTGGGTCGGTTTTATTCAATTGGGCAGAGACCCGAATCAAAGCGACCCGTTTTTCGCCTACATGGTGCAGACTGCAAAGTTAATTTGAGAATCGATTTAGTTTAGTCTACTAAAATCGAACTGTTCACAGTGGATATTTCGCGGTTCATAATCATATGCTGGTTTTCTCCGATTTATGGTTAACTGAGCTCACATCTTCTTCTTCTTCTTCCACCTGGTTTCTCAATTGAGGAACAGGTTTAGAACAATTTGTGAAGAAGATCAATTGGGTCACTGTAAAGCTCGATGGCTGAGACCGAGACACCAAAAACGAAGGCACGACCGATTGTGCGACTGGGGATTTTCCTGATTTCTCAGAGTGTTTTCTTCAGGTACGCTGCTGGTTTTACGTGGATGTGATTCTCATTTCGTTTCAGAATATATTGATTGATTAATCTGGTCCTTTTTCTTTTTCGTTTTTGGTGCTCTCTAGCGTGATTTGCTTCTCCACGGGTTTCAGCTCTTTTGCTACTGCCAATGTTCGCTATGAACACCTACATTTCCGAGAACGCTCTCATGCCAGGTCATTTTCGCTTCTTGCTTAGCTTAGCTTAGCTTATCGTTATCTTATTTGTTTATTTATTACTCATCATTTTTATGATTTAGTGATTGATCGCCTGGTGGATAATTTACAAATTAAAATCAAAATTCATTAGTTGGGGAAGTATCTTAAATTGTAGGATTATCAATTTTATGCCTTGTTCTTTTGCAGTGATCTACTCTTTGTAATTTTATATATGGATACAGTACCCAAAGGTTGTTTAGAGCGTATATATGCTGGAGTACTCTTTAATTGTGGTTTGTGGAATTCTTCTATTGTCCCACAGGTTCTGCAAATACCATGCTTTCTGGTCAGGAAGTTTCAGAGGCGAACAACTTGGTGAAGGATCTAAAGGCTTTGAACTCGAAACCTGGTTCGACAGTCTTGTATGTAATTAGTGTCCCACTTTTCTCCATTTCTTTTTCCTCCTTTAACATACAATGGAAAAATCTTGTGTAATGACTAAAATTTTGAGAATAATCACTTCAAATCAAAATTTGTCTACGTGGTTTGTTATGACTTTGTATGCATTGACATTAATATGGTTTAATGTCGCATGCTTCAAAAGGCATTTGTGCATTTTAACTCAGTCAACTATTTGACTAATTACAAATTGTCACTTTTTACAAATTGTCACTTTGCAACAAACTTTTGGAACTGCATCCTAAGTACTTTTGGGTGGACCACTGCACTACCGACTGATCCTCCCCTCCTTCTCGAAGTTACTCTTACAAGACACCCCTTCAAAAAGGAAAAGGCAATTCTTTGGCAAAACTTCATGAGAGCTTTCCTTTGGAACCTTTGGAGAGAACGGAATCAACGTAACTTCACAGACAAAACTCTCCCCTTTGATATCTTTTTTGAAGCTATAGTATTCACAGTCATTACTTCGTGTAAATCCTCCCCTATGTTTCACTGCTATAGCTACACTTCCCTCTTAGTAAATTGGAAGTGCTTCATGTAATCCCTCAATTTGAGGCTTTTGTAATTTGATACATCAATGAAATTGTTTCTTACACAAAAAAAAAAACTATTTGACTAATTACAAGTAATTTGATACATCAATGAAATTGTTTCTTACACAAAAAAAAATAAAAAAACTATTTGACTAATTACAAGTATTTAAGTCAACAATGGTAGGGTGAAACTTTCAAGTTCACTTGTATGCGTAGTCCCATGAAATTATCAAGGAACCATCAACAAGCTCAATTGTGCCAATTGGAAAATATTTAAATATGTTATCCATTTAGCTTTCAATATGAACTTCTGAATGAGGCTGATATTCTTTGTCTGGAAAGGGTTTAGAATATTAATCCTAAAGTTCTTGTACAAGTTACGTGTATCAAAGGAAAGCTTTCATTAGAATGTGGTAGATGTTATTGCTTCAATAATTTAATGAAAGCTTTCATCAGAATGTGGTATATGATATTTCTTCAATAATTTTCTGATATGTGATGTCTATGCTTGTTTCATTTTATCTCTGACCATGATGTGCATGTGGATTGACATGACATTTGATGTTTCTCAAGAGGGGCGTGGATGTGTAAAGATAATCATAGTCTTGATTGTGTGCAACTTTTTTCACTACTTACTTTGCAGTGAACTGCATAGTTATCTAATTCATCTTCCACAGAATTTATCAATAGCATCTTTTTCACATTTCAATATGCATCATCTTATTCTTCTCCTTGCCTCTGTTTGCATTGCAAGTCTTTTGATTTTCTATCCATCTTTACAGTGGAATTCAGCAGATTCTAGCACAATATATATCAGACTTGGGTGCTGAAGTTAATTACCACAAGTTCCACCCTCAGTCTGGTCAGTTCCATCCATTGCACTTTTTCTCTAGCCCTGATTCTGGTATCATTCGGGACAATGTTAGTTGCATGGCACAGGTATTAACACTGTTGGCATAATAAGAGCACCACAAGCCGATGGAAAGGAAGCAATCGTCTTGGTGACAACTTACAATCCTGTTAAGACTAGTCTTTATGAGACTTTGTCTCTTGGTATTGCATATTCAGTATTTTCTTTGCTTACATAAGTAACTTGGTTGGCCAAAGACATTGTATGGCTCATCGTGGATTCACAATATGGGGAATATGCTGCAGTTTCAGCTTGGCTGAGAGACTATTACACTCCTGCATTTTGGTCGATCCGGCATCATTGACAAAGATGCTTGTGCTGAGATGAGTGTCCTTAATAAATTAGGAACAAACCATATGACAGAAAAAATGAGTCTAGATGAGTTTAAACGTGCTGGAACAATGGCTGCAGCACTTGTTATTAAGGTTTCAAATAAAAGTGAACGCTTTGAGGATAGTCTTAGTGTCTATGCTGAAGCATCTAATGGTCAGATGCCGAACCTGGATCTCATCAATTTGTGAATTATATGGCAGTACATAGGCAAGGTTTTTGGATTAAGGTTGAGAAATTTTTGCCTTTACTAGACTGCAAATGGCTCAAGGTTTTGGGTGAAGTGTTTGAGTCAATAGGACAATTGATCCGAAGCTTGAACTCTGAATGGAAGTTTGGCATCCTTGCTTCTGACTATGTTGATGGCATTGCCACACTTGCAAGTTCATTGTACTACCAGGTGGTTTACTTTTCAGTTTATTTGCCAAGAGCTATATGGTTTCATTTAATGAACAAGAATAAAGAAGGTTTTTTCATTTATGTTAATAATAAAGATTACATCCACTTAAGTTAAACCATGTTCTTCTTGCCATTAGGCTGTGGGTATTCCTACTGGTCCCCATGGGGCTTTTCGAGATTACCAAGTTGATGCAATTACCATGGAGATGTCCCCCAAATTTTCTTCTGGTATCAAGGTCAGGCGTGATGAATTCTATTGCGAGGTGGCAGGTCAGTGCTCATTTATGCCCCAAGGATTTTGTAACACATCCTCCTCCCACCCCTCAACTTTTCATTTAGGGCTCACTGTATGAACGAATGTTTAAAACTAATGGTTTCCCTCAATGGAGTTAGCTTGACATCAAGTAATATTTTTTATTTTTTTATTATTTATTATTTCCCATTTTTTAACTTCGCGTTTTACTGTCAATCTTCCATGTTTAAATTTTAGTTTGTAAATAGTTAAACTGCAGTAAGAGAAAATTTGTTTTTTTTTAACAATGAAACTTTGGCTAATAGTTTCTCTTTTTAAACGAATAGTGTTAAATTCATTCAAGCAAATTTATTGCCTAAAGTCATGTTCATGTACGAAACTGGGTTTAGATTTTGGTGTATTAAATGATCAAGATATTCATAATTTTAATCTGGAATTAAAATGGTAGGACTAAAATTCTCCAAGTCTTTTTAATGGCTAAGGATTTTGTAGTTGGGGTTGGTGCAGGCTAATTGAAGGAGTTGTACGATCAGTAAACAACCTCCTGGAAAAGTTCCATCAGTCATTCTTCCTATACCTTATGGTATCTACAAGCAAATTTGTATCAGTTGGCGTATATATGATTGCTTTTGCCCTCCTTGTTGCTCCACTACCAGCTGTTGCGGCTTCTCTCTACTCTTATGCAAACAATTTGAATTTAACCGTGGAAAAGGTCGAACATGCAGTTCCAGCAAATCCTGATGATGAGCTTATTGTCTCTTTGAGATCATGGAAATGGCTTAATGCTGCAAAAAATGTTTTTGTTGTTCA
>NW_019104518.1:1163803-1175513 GCF_001995035.1 Momordica charantia | reverse complement strand
TTAGGAAAAAGGAAAAGAAGACAAGCGGTCTTGATTTAGAAGTATTATATTAAGAAAATGCTAATTAATTAAATTAATAGTCACGAGCATTATAGATCTATGATTACGCCCGATTAAAGGGACGGGTTGGGACCCACCCAAGTGCAGAAAACAAATGACAGATGGCGCAGTTTCGTTCGTAGATCAAAATGGAAATTTCGCTTCTGTGGTTTGGTGGGTCCCATTTCCACATATACTTTGACTTAACTTGTTCCTCCTTTGCGTACACGTGAATGTTTTTGTTTTATGTTTTTTCCCCCATAAATTACGTTTTCCATACACAAAAATTTCAGTTTCAATTCCAAATAAATATCCTTTTAATCTCGAAATTAATAAACCAACTCAAATTATCAAGCTTCCGTTTATATCAATAATAAGTATGAAATATCATGCCACCTATTTGAAAAAAAACGAGGTGAGTAAATTGCAATAAAAAAACAAATACTTTGACGCTCAAGTTTGTAAATAATCTTATTTATGCTCTCAGAACTAATAATAAGCATAACTGTATTTGAAAAAAAATCCATATTTATAGTAGGTTGGTGGGTTGTCAATTATATTGTTACACATAGTTGCGTAGGACTCCTCGGCATATAGTCTTCTCATGGCCCAGTGGTTATTTAACCGAGCTATTTGGTATTACTCTAATTGAGCTAATGAGCATAATAGGTCAAATACTGTGCATGCCCAAAATACCGAAAAGAGGTCACATGAGATGATCTTTCTTAATTGTCCAATATTCTGCTTCCCAACAAACTTCACCTATGTATTTATTTGTATTTGTTGAAAATGTATTTTTTTAAAAGAAATTAAAGGTCAAATATTTTGATGGAGCAAGGACATTTCTAACAATAAAATAGTTATTAAAGTGGACCTAAAAGATCCAATTTAACTAAACCAAATACGATGTGGTTAATTTTATATAGGAGTGAGTGTAAAAATATATAGTATAGTCGAATTAGGATCGATTCAAACATAACTTAGTTGGTAACATAATTATTATTATTATTTTTTATCATGTTTCATCCTCTGATTTTAAGACTAAAATTTAGAAAGAGATGGAGCAGAAGAATGTTAGTGGTTTGTATTTGGGAGAATTTGTACGGCAATTGTATTCCCTTATGTCTTAGTTTTTATAGTGCTTTGTCACTTTTTTACTTCATTTGTATAAGGCCCGATACATAAAAGAATAATAATTTTAATTAGTCCACATAAAACTCTAAATCGGATATTTAAATTTTCACTCTTTTAAAAAGTGAAGTAAAATCGATTCTAAGTTGGTTGTTTCCCGTTTTGAAAAATGTCCTAATGTGAACAATATTGGTGTCACTATTTTGTCAAAGAATATTAGGTAAGTGGCCAAGTTGAGATAGTTGAATTCTCCCTTGTGATCATTCAATCCACTTTTCCTTTCTCCAAATATAAAAGTAAATTAAACCAAATCATTACCATTCCTTATTACCAATATACCCAAAAAGGATGTTGAGGCATGATTGATAAATTTTTTAAAGCCAAATTTCAATTATTAACTCGAAAGAAAAACACAATTAGGATAATAAAGTCAAAGTGTCAAGAAACTTCCCCCCTCTGCTTTCCCTTGCTTCAACTCCACAACTTCCGGCACAAAAAAAAATCCAGTCCAGATGCCGAGAAAATTCCTCATTTTCCCGGAAAATCTTACCCAAACAACAACATTTTCTCGATCTTCTCCACTGTCTCATCTCCATCCATGATCCCAGAAAACCCAATTCACATTTCCCCAAAATTTCCCCTTCTTCTTCTTCTGCTAATTTCATCAGTCAACGCAGAGGCAGAGGCCAAGTGTTCGAAATCATGCGGCTCCGGCCACCGGCCTCACGATTTCCCCCACCCATTCGGGTTCTCCGCCGCCTGCCAAATCCGCCTGAACTGCACCCGCGACGGCGCCGCCCTGATCGGAGAGTTCCCCGTCGAATCCATAAACTCCGACCACATAAAAGTGATGATGGGGGCCAAATGCAACCGCCGGCTCCACGCGATCCGGCAATTCTTCAGCCGCAACTACGCGCCGACGGCCCACAACGCCATTCTTTTACAAAATTGCTCCTCCCCGGTTTCCAGCTGCCTACTTCCGACGACGATGGTTCAGACCAAATTCGAGTCCCCGAATTGCGCCTCCGTCAACGCCAGTAGCATCAGCTGCTACACCCAAAACGGCGTCGGTTTTTTGGACTTGGAAAATCTGACCCGGACCCACTGCGATTACCTCCTCTCCTCGATTTCGGCGGAGTCGCTGAGTTCCAACTCCTCCGCCGGAATCTCTCTGGAGATTCAGGCCGTGGAGCTCGAGTGGTGGCTGGAGGGCGGCTGCCGGCGATCCTGCCATGAAGATGCCAATTGTACGGAGCTAATTTCGCCGACTGATGGGAGGCCGTCTCACCGGTGCCACTGCCCGGAAGGCTTGGTCGGCGACGGGTATTCCGCCGGCACTGGCTGCCGGAAAGGTTAGTTTTCTTGGAATTTTCTTTTTTTTTTTTAAATTAAAAAAGTGGTTAAAAATTTTGTTTGATTGCGCGTGACGATTTTGGAAGTCAAAAAGTTGAGGGGCATCATGATGAAATTTGGGGCATGTTTCTTCATGTGGTTGGATTAAAATGTTTGACTTTTGTTAGTTACTGCCTTGACCAAGTTATTAATCCGCTGGAAATTCTGTGGAATAAGTAT
Organism: Momordica charantia; assembly: GCF_001995035.1. Next base: position 1,172,771 of record NW_019104518.1, on the reverse strand, counting down.
TAAATATATCTTATGAATTTTATATTATAAAGTTATTAATCCACTGACTTTTTATGTATATTCTTTTATAATAAAGTACTTTGCTTTTAAGAATTATAGTTACGTTTTGCAATATAATTTGAGTAGTTAAATTAGACGACTATTAGTAATTATCTGATAAAAAGACGTGATTCTGAAATTTAAAAAAACGTAGTTTTTTTTTAGTACAACGTGTGGGGATGAGAGATAGAACTCACACTCTCAAGATATATGACAATTACCGCTGAGCTATGCTCGCTTTGACAAAAAAATAAATAAACATATTTATGAATCTAATTTTGAACAATAACTCCTTACATGGTAAAATCAAGAATAGAAAAGACATTTGGTGATTTAGTAGACGAAATGAATGACATACAAATTATTGATGAACTAACCAAGTCGAGTCGCACCAAGTGCCCTGGTGCAACCCTAGGAAAATGGTGCACCAATCAATCCCAAAGACAAAGTGCATGGCGTATTGATTTTGGATTGAATTAGTCCTGTGACTAGTGTTTTTCTTGCCTCATAGTATCTCGGACATGCCTAAAATACATTTTTAGTAGTTAAGTAAACAAAAACGTGTTTAAAGTGAACTAAACATGCTTAACTTACCTCCAAACACTCTTAAACTAATGTCTTTTGAAGTAGCTCAAGCGTATCTAGAATACTTAAGTAACAAAAAACATACCTAAAGTCGATTATACATGCTTTGGCAAACTACTCTTTAAAAAAAAAACATGCTTAACTTATCCAAGCACACTCCAAATTTTATAAACTCGGAGAAATACAATTCAAATCTCATAAATTCACCCAGACTACTTCAATTTGAAAAAAAAAATAATAATAATATTAACTCACTCCACATATCATAAACTCACGAAAACTAATCATTCAAGTGAAAACAAATGTTTACGTATCACAAACTCGCCAAATACAAAACATCAAATCCTACCAACTCACCCAAACACACCCGAAAAATCACAAACTTACCCCATACTATGTCTAACTCACCCCATATCCCACAAACTCACCCAAATTATCCCTTAAAAGCCAAAATAGATGTGCTTATAACTCACCCAAAACTCAATCCAAATATATCCCACAAACTCCTCAAACACACTTCACATCAAATTAACCTTGTCTAACACATCAAAAACTCACTCCAAAAATCACAAACTCACCTTAACACACTTCACATCCCACAAACTCATCCAGAATAATCCTTCATCAAAAAAAAGAAAAAAGTGTTTAATTCATCCAATCTCACTTCAATCCCACAAACTTAGTCAAACTAACTATATACAAAAAAAGATGTCTAACTCATATAAACTAACTCTCTATTATTTACTATGGCTACTGTAACTATAACCGATACAATTTTCAAGAAAACTATGATACTAAATTAAAAGTTTCGATACTAAGGGCTCATTTGGTAATGTTGTCATTTCCTTTTCTTGTTTTCTCTTTTTAATAAAGAAAATTTAATTGCACAATCTCTACATGCAATAGCAACCTATACATCCTATTTCAGTTAAAAACGTTTATGTTTTGAAACAAAATATAAACGAGAACAAGAAGTAAGAAACTTGATTTTATTGTTTCCAAATTTCTATACAATTTTAGGAACATTTCTAAAAATATGATAAACAAGAAGCGTAGACAACTTCTAAATGCTTAAGTTTCTAACAGATTTGGAAACGGAAAACGAGAAACAAGAAATGGGAACAATGGAAACGTTACCACACAAGCCATAAAAAGGAAGCTCAAAGTCCCTAATAGATTTCCAAAACCTTTCAAAAGTTGAATTTTATGCACAGAACTAGCTCAAACATGCCTAAAAGAAATTTTATGACCTTAAAGAACCGAAAAACGTTCCTAAAAGAAACCAAACCTTCACAACTGAACACCTAGGTTGAGACTGGACATAGACCATACACTATAGAGGGAAGAGAGACCACGAGTTAAAGAATAAATTTTCTCGATCAGCAGATGTCCCTAATTTGATAACTAATCCTCGTGATGTTTGAACTCATTCATTCTTTAAACACTTTTAATTTACCTTGGTCCCTCGAAACTATAATAAGCGACCCATAATAGTTTGATACTAAAGTGTTGATAAATCATATTACATGGAACCAAAAATTAAAGGGATTTTGAATCAAACTCAAGAAAAAGTTGAACACGATCTTAGCCTTAGAACATGAAAGCCTTACATCAGCATGACTCTGCAATCCACAATCAATTTTCTTTAGGGCATCACTTCAAATATAGACTTTAAAGACAAAAAGAAAACTATAGGATTCTCCTAAATATTCTTTCACTTTCAGGTTGGGATTCTCCATTTTGTCAAGGTCTCACGTCAACTTAGTTTTTAGAATCCACTTTCTTTTAGGTCCTCTTCGTTGAGTTCTTGATGCCTAATCTATGGATTACATTACCTATTTATCCACGTGTGTTTTTAGCCCCTCCTATTTGACCTCTCCCTGTCAAGTCTATGAATCCATTTAATTTAAATTGTTATGAACAACCTTTGTTATATAGATTTGATTCGACTTCAAATTAGTTTGATTATCCATGTGGTTAAAATTTTATTTGGGTCTTTCAAGTTTTACTTCTTATGTTCTATTTTTATTCTTGAATTTTGTGTACGAGGTTATTTTAGTCTTTGTTGTTACTCGAAAGACTCCTAACATGCCACGTAAGAAAAATTATTAATATTTGGTTTGGATCTCCCTAACCTTCCAGTGAAATAAGATAACTTTATGGGTAGTGCACATACATGTCCATGTTAACACATTGATACATATACTTGAAGTCACATTATCCATTTATTAGAAGAATCAAAATAATCAAGTTTTCTATATTACGAATTAGAGTAGACAAAATGAACTAGTTTGAACAAATTTAATAGGGAAAATGAGATCATCATAGGTTGGCTCATTGATCCAAAAGTCCAAAAAAAAGATTTAGAGTAAATATGTTCAAAGCTATACTTAAAAATTAATCTTCTATATATTTTCTTGATCAACCAAATATATTAGGTCAAGCAGTTGTCTCATGAGTTTAGTCAAGGTGCAAGCCTTTTCACCTGCGAAGAGAATTTAAACAAAATATATGAATTAGGCAAAAGAGCATTATTGTTGTAAAAGTGATGGGTGAGTGTGGGTGTAAGGGCAATTGTTTGAACAGTGCAGCGTAGGACAGCATGCCCCATAAAATAGAGGCGAGAAAACTTTGGCCTCTTGCCCACCCACTTTGATCAAAGACATTTCCCAATTTACCCAAACACACAATTCCTTCAATATGATTCTCCTTTTAGCTTATGGCTGTGGAAAAAGCAAGAAAATGACACAAATGTGATCCTATATTCCTTTCCATTGACTCCATGGGATAAGGATTTGACCCTTCATAATTAACATTCTAATTTCTATTTCTTATCTGTAGCATTCTCTTTAATCTACTAATCATTTTTTCTAAAACACAGCTCCTTCTAATTGCGGCACGACAACCAAGTACATTTACAACGAGTGCGGAACTGCAGCAGCAACAACAAGAATCGCCATTCTCATCGGAACCGCCATCGGCGGAGCCGCCGTACTGCTTACTCTCGGCCTATTCTGCTGCTTCATCCGACGCAGTTCCGATCCCAAAGCCACGCGCATAAACACAATCACCAGACGCCGCCTCTCCGAAGCCACCACCGGCGCCTCCACCATCCAAATTTACGCCCACAAAGAGATCCGGAAAGCCACCCACAATTTCTCCGACACCCACCGCCTCGGCACCGGCGCGTACGGCACCGTCTACGGCGGGAAGCTACGCGCCGACGAGTGGGTCGCCATCAAACGGTTCAAGAATCGCGACAGCGCTGACAGCATCGAACAAGTCCTCAACGAAATCGAACTAATTTCATCCATCAACCACCCGAATCTCGTCCGTCTTCTGGGGTGCTCCATAGAATCCGGCGAGCAAATTCTGGTGTACGAGTTCATGGCGAACGGCACATTGAGCCAGCATCTGCAGAAACAGAGAGGCGAGGGGCTGCCCTGGCCGGTCCGCCTCGACATCGCCGTCGAGACCGCCCAGGCGATCGCGTATCTCCACTCGGCGATTAACCCGCCCATTTTTCACAGAGACATTAAATCGAGCAACATTTTGCTGGACGGGAATCTGAAATCGAAGGTGGCGGATTTCGGGCTTTCGAGATTGGGGATGGCGGAAATTTCCCACATCTCGACGGCTCCTCAGGGGACCCCCGGGTACGTGGATCCGCAGTACCATCAGGATTTCCATCTCTCCGACAAGAGCGACGTGTACAGCTTCGGCGTGGTCCTGGTGGAGCTGATCACCGCCATGAAAGCGGTGGATTTCTGCCGGGCGAAGAGCGAGGTGAACTTGGCGGCGGTGGCCGGCGAGAGGATCGGGAGTGGGCGGGTGATGGAGATTGTGGATCCGTGGATGGAGATTGAGAAGGATGAATTGGGGGTTTGGTCGGTGCAGAGGATCGGGGAGGTGGCGTTCAGGTGCTTGGCGTTTCAGAGGGATGTGCGGCCGTCGATGGTGGAGGTGGCGGCGGAGCTGGAGGAGATACGGCGGAGATGGAAGTGCAAGGAAATTTTGTTAGGGGAAAGTGGGAGCTGGAAATCGAGCCATGGAGACGGAGGAGATTACTTTTCCAGAGGCTCTGTTGAAGATTCGTGGCTCAGTGAACAGAGCTCGCCGTCGTCCAGTAGTTTGCTAAATAATGTGATTTTATGATCCTACTTTTCGATTTTATTAGTTCTTTTTTTTTTCCCTTTTTTGAGGTTTGTTTGATGTATTTTTTTAGAAAATAAATTTGAAATTAATTTACACGATGAGGAAACGATTTGAGCAAAAGGGTTAATTATAAATTTGGCAGTTCCGGTGCTATTTTAGTAATGAGTTCTTAATGTCTAATCTTTTTAATTTAAAAATTGAACTTTTATTTTTATACTATTTTCATCCCTAAACTTATTTAGTATACTAAATTTTAGTGGCAATTTTTGTTAGTTTGTTTTAAGAGCACATACTTGTCACAGTGTTTGAAGTCAACATCAACGAATATATGAAGCCATAAGCCATAGGCATAATAAGACTTTAGTCTAAGGTTTCAAAATGCATTTATACAAAGTTTAAAAACCAAATTTGAAAATTAAGAGGCAAAAAGAAAAAGGGTATAAAAATTACTTAACATTTTCATTAGAGATTCAATTGTCACGTTACTTTTCACTATTTTTCTTCGAGTTCAACATGTAGTAATGGAAATTCGAATCCCCAACTTTGAGCTAATCCGTCTTAGTTTCAATGTTGTTGTCATTCTTTCTTCCGTTATTTTTTTTTTCTGTGATGGGTCATTAAATTTGTACCATATGGTAATAAAAATATATAGCTAATAAAAGAATGTCGCCCTTAAAGATGTGCAGTGATTAAGACATCCTTACTAATTTCTTTAAAACATCCTAAACTTTGAGTCCTCGTTCTCATATATTGTATGATAATATTTCATCCCATTATTGTTGTTAAAGACTTTTATAAAAAAAAAACATATTGAACATGTATAATTAAAGTATGTGTTGTCTTTTACCAACATACTTAGGCCAACTATTTTTGTTTCATTTGGAAAAGAAATATCGCCAGACTAAAATTGAAATTCTTGTAATTATACTTGTTCTCTGTTATTATATTCCAATCTTTATACTTTTAATTATTTGGACAATGTCTAAAATTTTGTCCATACCATGCTAATACTAATAAATAATACCACGTCAGCCAAACACATAACATCATAAACTAATAATACAACTCATCACAAGATATTATTGTCGAGAGAACGAACGACATTAATGAACCTAATTTATTGGTTACTTTTTTTCAGAATTGATTTATCAGTTTTTTTTTCTTTATTTTGATAAAAGGAAAGTTTTTCTTGTTTCCTTCTCGAATCCTCACTCTCCCCATCCATGGAACTTATATCACTCTCCTTCATCTTTAGATCTATTCGTGGTTATTTAAAAAAAAAACTACTAATTAAATTTGTCTTGTTTTTGTTTTTTTCAATCAAAGAATGACAAATTAATCAATATTTAACTAAATATATATAAATATTAAAAGTAAGAAGTGCTTTCAATATTAGTTTTTGGATATTTTACAATAAAATTACATCTTTGTCCTCTAACCAAATTAAAACATATAATCAATCACCTTACTTAAGGCAATATTCTTAATATTAATTATTGATGCGATTTTATATCTCCAATTAATTAGTTCTATAAATATTATTTACATCCACCGCCAAATTAGTCCCAGTGAACTAGTATGCTTAATAATTAATATTTTTCAAAAGTTCCACTAAATAGTATAAATTTAGTTTTTTTTTTTTCATTTCTTTCTTAAACATAGCATGAGCATGTGATTTTTATTATATTAAATCTGGGTTGGATTTAGATTATGCTATTTTTGTAAAATTTTGAATTTTCTGCTATATTTCAAAATTCCATTTTATTTTATTCTATCTAAATAAATTCATCTGGATTTTTTTTCTTCTATCTCTCCTTTGGAAAAAAAGTCAAGAGCTAACGTTTAACCATTTGATTGAATTTTTCTGGTAAGAAATTAGAGCGACATCCATATATAAAAATCCTTAAATTCCAACCTCAATTCCCTAAATTGAGAAATTACGAGACAAAGACAAGGATTAAAAAGTCCACGCTGAATCGAAGACAAGAAAATGCATCAATAATCCAATCTCAAATTTCGATCACATTTGGTCATCCTTAACACCAACCAATAATTTAATTTAAAAATATCGCTATCATTAAAACCATGTTTATTTTTGCATGCCAATAGTTTAGAACTCGATTTACAATTATTCGTTTTACTATTTATATAAAGTAAAGTTGTAAATTTCTTGACAAGATACCCTACAAACATACAAATATTCAATAGTTATTAATTAATGGTCAAAACTCAAAACCCTCTTTTGAGAGAGTAATTTACAGACGAGAAAAAGACTACTCCAAACTGAAACACATGTTGTAGTCATAATAATATAAATTATTACCAAAGAAAAATAATGTTACTGGAGAAAAAAAAAAAAGAAAAAAAGGAATCTCCTGTAATTATTGAAGGAAATGAACAAAATTTTTTGAAAATCTTGTGGCATGAAAGCAAGATGGGATGCATTTCTTGTCGGTCCTACAACCGTCTTGTATATTAAGTGAACATGATCATACATATCCAATAAACTTGATTTCTAGTCCATCCATTCTATCTCTAAGAGTGGCGTTTTATCTAAATTTCTTTTATAATTACTTATACCTCTATTATATAATGCATGTGTTAGATAATTATTTATTGGCTTAAATTTGTTGAATATAAAAATGATGACAAACTATATTATTATAATTTTGTGGTTGAAAAATTAGCATGTTGACAAGGGTAATGAAAATGATAGAGGATAAAGTCTTTCTCATTTAAAAGCTACATTTTACCTAACATTTTGAGTTTACATTCATCTAATATCACATGGTATACGAATCTAAAGTATAATATCAACCTTTAGAAAAATATTATTAACATTCAACTACCTTATTGAACACAACCAAACAATAGAATTTGGCGATTGGTTTAATAATATTAAAGCTGAGTGCTAAAAGTTTCATTAAAATCAATACAAAATTTTATTAAATATAAGCTTTGTATTATTAAATAATAGACTTGTTCTAAAGTAAAATTTTAAGCAATTACTCATTCCATAGCGATTGGTGTTCGCATTTATTACAAAATTTAGTACTTTCTAATCTTTGGTTAACTTTGTCCTAAACTCGAAAATTTAGAACTAAACTCTTTAAAAATTGGCTAAATTTAAAAATCTTTAAGAAAAAAAAATAGATTATCATCAAAAACTTATTTTTAAAAGTTAGAAAGGAAAATAGAAAAAACAACTTCTACTAGTTAGGGTGTATTCAACCGCACATATTTACCCTAAAACAAACAACGATGATAAAGTATTCCACAAAACTAAAAAAATTACTTTGTACTTTATCAAAAGCAATATCTTATTTACAATTAATACTAAATTAATAAATTATAATGTCAATTGCTATAAAAAAAAATAATAATAAAATAAATTATAATGTCAATCACATCAGAGTTCAATTTTTTTCTTCTCAAATTTTTAAAACATCAATAACTTCTTCTAATATATACTAACTATATAAAATTAAACCGTAGTATATAAAGACAATTAGTAACCGATCATCAAGTTAAAAATTAGATACAAAAATAACCTACAATAATATAATTTAACCAGTAAAAAAGATATCTACACAATTTTTAAAATGGCCGTCAATTAACATATTTCGTACATTTATTTAATTGCATATATATTGAAATTTTTACATCCAAATTAACTGCATGTATTTTCTAAAACTTTTGGAGAAAATTTTATACACTAAAAATCCAGATAACTTAAGAGTTATAAATAATTACAATTTGTATATTTATACGTGAATCACAATAAATATGGAACACAATAAGGTTAAACATTTTCACCACTTTTTGGCCGACGTGTTTAATTCATTTATCAATGCATTCGAAATTAAAAAAAAAACATTAATAAAATAAAATAAAGCATTAAAATAATATTAAATGATGAATAATCACTTATATAAATGGCCACATGATCCTTAAAAAGGGAAAAAAAATTAATCACATCAATAAAGATTTATTGGAACCATATTGATAACAATCTACATCTTGAAGATAGACAGCTCTATTGGGTCCCACCTCGTTATCACCTGCCATTGGCTACGATAAAGTTGTGGACCCCACATCCTTTTTTTCTATCCCACTACTATACAGTTTTTTTTCTTTTTTTCTTTTTTTTTTACCTCACTCTAAAATATCCACCGGCGCGTGGATTTGT
>NW_019104518.1:1131225-1154054 GCF_001995035.1 Momordica charantia | reverse complement strand
TGAAAGCCGTCTTGTAACGGTCACTTGGATGAATCTGAATTTGCCAAAACCCAGATTTTAGATCAAACTTTGAGAACACCTTCGCAGAAGTGATCATTTTTAGTAAATCCTGACGGTTAGGTATAAGATACCTAATCCATTTTAGGACTTTGTTGAGAGGCTTGTAGTTTATAACGAGCCTAGGAATTCCACGTTCTTTTTCTGCCTGGTTGTTGACATAAAAGGCCAAACATGACCATGGGCTTTTGGAAGGACTGATTAACCCCTTTTTGAGAAGATCTGTTATCTCGTTGGTACAAGTCCTTACCAGATCTTTGCTCATTTGAATGGGCCGAGCCTTAGTAGGAATTTCGGCTTCTTTAAAATCATCAACGTATGGCAGATTCACCATATGCTTTTTTCTATCCCAAAACGCATTCGGGATGTTTGAACAAACTTCCTTCTCGAGCTTTTTCAGGAAATTTTGTATTTTTTGCTGAACGGATGGCTTGTTGATTTGAATTGCCACCTTGCAAGTCTTTATATCGTCCTGAAGGAATTCTATCTGTTTTTCCTTCTTGGCGATACTGTTGATATAAAGACTAATGTCTTCTTCAATGGACGAAATATATCTTGGAATTATTGGCTGACTGAATTCGAAGATAATTTCCTTGTTGAACTTCTTTGACACAATTCCCTTATCAGTGACTGAAAAAGGATATAATTGAGTCAAGAAAGGGGTACCTAGAATTACTCCTTCATTGAGGTTTTTGACCAGGATGAAGGTATTGATAAGGCACACRTYGTCTTTGCAGATGTGGACCTTTGATAATTTGTATTTGATATTCAACGGATTTCCACCGGCTCCGCTGAGACTTTCTTTGGTTTTTTCAAAGTATTTTGAAAGGACCAATCCCTCTTGAATAACCTTCTGATCGGCTCCAGAGTCCATAAGAGCGAACGTCTCTAATTGGAAGTCTCGGATTTTGAACATAATCACGGAAACATGTTTATGTTTTAGTAATTATTTTTTGTATGTGAAATTTTAAGTCAAAAAGGTAAAACTTTTATATTAAAACGATTTTTTTAAAATTAAATATTCCAAATTAAAAAATAGTTATTATATATTTTATAAGTTAAGAATGATAAAATAATATTTATATTTATATTTGAAAAAAAACTATTAAATGATAACAAGAACTAAGAAATTGATTTGGTTGTTTTCAAAATTTCTACACACTTTTCGAAATTTTTCTTAAAAATGATAAAATACCACAAAGATGAATGATTACCAAATATTTATGTTTCTCAAAAATTGAAAATGAAAAATGAAAAATGAAAAACAATAAACAAGAAATGTGAATATTACAAATCAACCTAAACTTCAAGGTTGTATTTATCTAATTCATGTACTTTAAAAATTAGCTTTCATCAAGTCTATGAACATTTAATTTTTTGTCTTATAAATCCTTTTTCTCTAGTTAGTTGAACTTTTCATTATGTGACAGGTTGACTATATTATTTAAGGCTTACCTGTCGAATCATGTCAACTAAATGTTCAAGCATTTGACAGTATAAAAGGCTAATTAAAATCTATTTAAAATATAAAAATCGAAATAAACACAATTTTTAAGAACGGTTTGTTTGGCGGTAATCTAAAATACCCGCATCATGGGCATGTGGATTACCATTTTGGATTGTGATAATCCTAAAATTGTCAGGTATCTCAGAAAGGCTAATTTGAAGCTATCTTGATTCCCGCATAAAATATGAGTTTCTATGATTCCCCGAACATTCATACAATTACTTGATTTATGCCATTTTTCTCCCCCCGGCCTCACTTCCCTTTGTAAACTTTGCTTTTCCACAAAAGAAAAACAAAACAAAACAAAACTCTCGTATAATCTACTAGGTGTCCTTTCTCTTCTTCACCAGATCTTTTTACATTCTTTTCCTTACTCGTCTCTGCAATTTGCTTTCTTTTTCTACATTTTCACATATTTTGTCGCTGTATTTTCTACTTAATTCTACTAATTTTTTTTTTCACAAATTGTTGTCAGACACTGATCTTCAAATTGAATATCATTTAATCACTGTCATTCGTCCATTTTTTGTGTTCCACTGAATTTATATTTTTTGTATTTTTGTGCGTTTTCATTTTTCAAATAAGGATGGTTTGATATAAAATTTAAAAATAATTTAGAAACATTGAAAAATTGATGGAAATATTTTTGAGAAAGACAATCGAAAGAGAATCCCAACAAATTTTTTAAATTAACATAATTCTATATTTTCAAAATTGTTTGTCAGTCTCGCATATTCTTCTAATTTATTCTAACATTCAATTAGGTATCCATCCTTATATATTTATTCCAATGGATCTCTCAGTTGTATATTTGGTACAAATTTCTAGTATATAGTATATACCTTTTTTTTAATACAAGAATATGTTTGATATCAAACGTACTATTAGGGTTGAGTTAGATTTAAGTTGGCATGAATAATAATTTTGTCTTTATAAATAATTTTTTAACCTTGATATATTATACGTGATTTCAAATACTGACATAGCTCGGCTTCTCTTGCTGGCAAAATTACAAAGAAAAGAAAAAAAAAACTAGAATTCCGGCGGGGTTGTATCATTCACCGTCCAGTCCAGCACGGCGGCAGTGCGTATTCGGTTATTCCGGCCGGTGACAAAGTTCCGAGTCTGAACCTTCCTGTAGTAGCCCCCACCGCCGACGCATGCCATCAAAAGTCCCCAAAAAGACTATGACCTCCACGTGTGCGGTCCCGGACACAAGCGGGCCCACAAACCGTTGAATTCCAGACGCCACGTCATCTAACGTGGAAACTAAAAGCCCACGTCTCCAAGCAAAAGGGAAATCGTTCTGTTAATCTTCACTTCCGGACAAATTCCGGCCAAAATATGCTGCGAATCTTCCTTCTCCATTGGACGGTATTAAAAAAAATGCACACCAAATTTCATCGATAAACTAAAAAAGAACAATGGCAGCCACTAGATTTTTCCGGCCGATTCGGCCTTCAGCTTCTGTCGTCTCTTCCTCTGCCTCTCCATCGCCGGCGACGACGGTGAGGTGTATGGGCAGAACGGCGTTCAACAACGGCGAACGGGGGTTAACTTCCGGCGACGGCGAGAGAAGGAAGATGGTCACCGTCAAGGCGGCGGTGGCGGCTCCGGAGACCGTGGACACCAAAACCAGAGAACTGGATTTGGGTTCGTTGCTGGCGAATCTTCTCGTTAAATTGAAGACCGCTGTGGGGAAGACGAAGATTCAGGACTTCATCGAAAAGGTATTGGATTAATCAAACAGCTAATAATTTAGCATTTAAAAGCCTCACCGGGATTTATGGTTTTTCCTCAGAGCATAATCGACTGCCGATTCTTCACGTTATTCGCCGTCGCCGGATCTTTATTGGGTTCGATACTCTGCTACCTGGAGGTGACCGGCGCCGACTTCAAAATAATTTTAGTTTTCCTTTCTCATTCCAATTCCAAAATCTTGTTTCCAACTGCTCTGTTTTGGAATTTTTCAGGGGAGCTTTATTGTTGCAGAGTCTTATCTGCAGTATTTCCATGGCCTCTCGCAGAAGTCGGACCAAAATCATACGGTGGAGCTTCTAATTCAAGCCATAGGTAAATTTTGAACCGAAATTAAACCCAATTTTTCTTGTTTTTCGATTTATTTGTTTAAGAACGCAATGCGAACTTTTGGCAGATATGTTCCTCGTCGGAACTGCTCTGTTTGTTTTTGGGGTGGGATTGTTTGCAATGTTCGTTGGACCCGAGAAGATGAAGGAAGAAAACCGCCATTGGAATTCTGGATCCAACTTGTTTGGTCTCTTCTACATGAAGGTAATTAAAAAATTAAAAAAATAACCCCAAATTTGATTGAAATGAAGATAAAATTCTTAACTTTTTGGTTTTTGCAATTGTTTCAGAAACTTCCGACGTGGGTGGGAATGGAATCGGTGTCGGCGGTGAAGTCGAAGATCGGGCATGCGGTGGTGATGATTCTGCAAGTGGGTGTGTTGGAGAAGTTCAAGAGTATACCTTTGAACTCTGCCGCCGATCTCGCTTGTTTCGCCGCCGCCGTTCTGATCTCTTCCGCCTCCATCTTTTTCCTCTCTAAACTCAATACGGGCGGCGGCGGCGGCGGCGGCGAGTGAACCTGCACCAATGGCGGCGCGTCGTTCTTTGTTGGCTTGTACAAATATATATAATCTAGGGGAAGTCTAGGCCGAGGAAATTAGAGATTACCAATTCTTTTATTATTATTAATTAAAAAAATGCTTACACATGATAGTATAAGAGTCTCTAGCTCTGGCAATACGCCAATACTATTCTCAATTTTTTTTTCAGTCTAGTAAATAAATTGTTAAATATTCAATTATTAGCCTTAATATCTACATTATAAATTGGGGAATAAATGACATGCTTTGCTCATACTATAAAAATGACAATATGGGCATATTATACGTTTCTTAACAAGTGAGAATATGGAATGGATTTCGAATAAAAAGTATCATATTACTTTGTCATTGTAAATTAAATTGAATTTGGGGGAAAATTAAGAACAAATAGAGACACATGAGTAAAATTTAGGGACAGAGCTTAATCAAAGTATGAGAGGATTGGGGATTGGAAGTGTTTGCATATTTATGGCTGAGTTTGGTTTCCACTTGAATTGAATACATAGATAATAAATAGGGAAAGTTGTATTACTAAAATAAAAAATAAAAATTTGACATCTATAAATAATAATTTCAACCACCTGCATTATTATTCAAAAAAAATAAAAAATATCCCACCTGCATTAAATTACTAGTAGAAAAAAGAGTAAAAATGTTATATATGCCCTCATCATAAGAATTGTTTTTTGGCTGTGTCCTCATTTCACTTACATTCTTGTCCAATTTTTCTTCACATTGTTTTTACTTAATAGATTTTCAATATTATCACCTCCTTGAAATTTGTAGGTTCCAAGGTTGATCTGTTGACTTGAAATATTATATTTTTGGTTGAACTACTATTTTGGTATCTCTATTTTAACTTTCATCTTGGTTTCTACCATTTTTAAAAGATTGATTTTGATTCTTATATTTTCAATTTTTGTTCATTTTAGTTTAGTTATTGTAATTTCAAAAAATTTATTTTAATCTCTGCATTTTTAAAAAATATCAATTTGATCCCTATTTATAAAATTATAACATAAATTTTATACACAGTTAAAATCCTTTCATAAAAATTTATAATGAAATGTAATGCTGAAATTATGATCTACAGAGATAAAAATAAAAATGAAAAAGATCAAAATAATTATTTTTAAACGTACATAAACTTAAAAAAAAAAAAAAAGGTGGGTAGAATCTGGGATCTGACAAGGGATTGGGCCAAAAAGCCCAATACCTGCTTTAGGACACTTCAACATGGGCTTAATCCATAATAAACGCTAACGGGTCAAGGCGTGAAATTGCTCCGATTGCGAGATCTAGACCCCGAGAGAATTGGAGAAACCCTCCATTACTGATTACTCGTTCGTTTTTCACTCAGGGTTCACGTTTCTGGTTTCGAATCCGAGGCCATGGAGATGCAGCTGGGTATTTGAAGGTTCGGCTGTTGAAGACTAATTCAGATGCCGGAAGTTTGAAACAGAAGCTAATCGAAGTGGCCCCCAGCACAGACTACGATGGAGTGTGTTGTTCAGGGCATAATAGAGACACAGGCAAGTTCCATTTCTGTCTCACAATTCGTTTTCGTTTCCATTCCCGGGTAATTTTGTTCTAGGTTTCTCTAATTGGAGAATGTCCCGGTTACATTCTGCAACGTCTTCACTGTTGCTGCTATTCTATCAATCATGATTTAATGTTTTCCTGCATTGTGATACTGCGTGCTATTTTTATTTTTATTTCACGGCTGTTGTGTGTAAATGGATGTAATTTTTTCCCTTAGTTATTCCTTTCTTGACAGTAGCGATAAGTTTCGTGCTTTGGACTTCTATTGACAGTTTGATTCTGCAGCACGTTGAGGCCCTTGAGATACTTCTTCAAGGTATTTGCGGCGTTCCTAGAGAACGATTGAGACTTCATGAAATATGCCTAAAAAGTGGACCCAACTTAGGTATGCATCTTTTTCTTCATCATATTATTGTATATTTTGCCTGTCAGCATGTGATGGTTTTCTCATTGGAGGTGTTTGGTGTGAGGATTTGGATATAGCTTAAAAGTACGAATCCATGTTCATCCCGTGGGTTGTCATGTTTGGGGTTTGTTAGACAAACCCATGAGTTTCAAGTTTTCAACAGGTACCCAAACCAACCCCAATTCCTAAACTTCCAAAACCCTCTACTTAATCCCTAGACTTAATATTCCCGGGCTGAAGATGCCGAACTCACGCCCCAAATGCCCCTGTATAGTGTTTTTTATTTCATAAGAGTGATTGATGGGAGCAGCATTTCTCTTAGAAAAATGGAGGTTGTGCTTCCATTTTATTTCATGTCTAAGTTCGTAATCTCTCGGCATGATGTTAGGTGCTGTGGCTTCGGAGGTTCGGATCTTGTGTGATCTAGAGCAGGCTGAACCGGCATGGTACAACTTGGTCTTTTGCAGTAACAGCGTGTTATTTATTATATTTGGTGTTTACTCTTTTGGAGCTAACTGAATTAATGAGAAGTGTCCCCTTGATTTTTAGGACGGTTAAACATATTGGAGGGGCAATGAGAGGAGCAGGGGCTGAACAACTCTCTGTTCTGGTTAGGACAATGGTAGAAAGCAAAGTTAGCAAGAATGTGCTTCGTCTGTTCTATGCACTTGGCTACAAGTTAGACCATGAGCTGCTTAGAGTTGGTTTTGCTTTCCGTTTCCATCGGGGTGCTCACATAACCGTGACAGTTTCATCAGTTAATAAGATGTTAAAGCTACATTCGACGGATGAGGCTGTGCCTGTAACACCTGGTATACAGCTAGTCGAAGTGACAGCCCCAGCAACTTCTGAAAACTATTCTGAAGTAGCCGGTGCAGTGTCAACTTTCTGTGAATATCTTGCACCGTAAGTACTTTTATTAGGAGTAAATCTTTGTCCTAGTTCTACTCAGTTTGTGCATGTTCATTAGCCTATCTCACAGACTGGAGCTGTGATTGCTGATATGGACTTGATAATCAGCCTTATGGGTATCTTCTTGCCTTGTTGAATGACTGCTGCAAAAAAAAAACACGAAACAAGTTCACAAATATCATTCATTATCTATATGTTGTTGAATTGTTTTGCATTCACAGGGCACTTTTTTACTGGATGCTTTTGCATTGTAATCAATAACTTGCTCCTCTGCCGTGGAAACCTGTAACTATATACTTGTGGGGTTAGAAAATCTAAATTGAGAGAGTTTTTATTCATGTTAGCTCAAAATAAGATCAAATACCAAATATGTCTGTCTTTTGCTATTCTGGTTGCACCTTCTAAAGTGTGACAAGAGACCAAGCTTTTATCTTTACTTTTTACAGCCTGCTGCATTTGTCGAAACCGGGAATATCCACCGGTGTCGTTCCTACTGCTGCTGCTGCCGCAGCATCTCTCCTATCTGATGGTGCAGGAACAACAATGTAGATTTTTCTCGGCACTGAAGCTCTACATCCATATCTTCCCGAACCTTATGACGAAGAAAACAGGATACCATTCTGCTCGGATTCGGAAACAGACTGAATTATCGATTGGATGCTGCTGCTTATCCAAATTCTGGATGTGGCTGTGAGTTCGGCGAAAGTTTAGATGTTAGCAAAAACTTGATCTCAAAAACACTCCCTGTAGTTGCTACACATGGTGTTAGACTAGACTAACTTTTTGGTTTCCATTGAATTAAGTTGTAGACATTAGATGAAGGCTTGTTGTATTTATGTAAATATCTTCAACTACCTCATCCATTTTCAATTGGGGCTTCTTCTAGTGTAACCTTTTTAACTCATAGGCTACAAAGATTTTTTTTTTTTTTTTTTTTTTGGTGTAGGATTGGTTCATTAGAATCTTATGAGATTATAAGGAACATTTTAATATTATTCTTGAGTTGAGGAAGAATTAATTTGAAATAATTCAATGTCAAATATTCTAATTTATTTTGATATAGCATTCATTGTTTATGAAACTAATATGTAATTTCAACTTATATTGTATAAATACCATTCTTATTTCTATTTAAATACTAATAATCATTTTATTTAATACGACGAATTTGGGTTCACGACCTTTTGGACTTAGGTTGGCTTTGTATATTAGGATAATTATTAATAATTGTTGTAAAAAATTCTTTGTTAATATTAATTATCATCACCGTAATTTTAGACTGCATGGAGGATTTTTTTTATAATATCGATTTTACCCTTATTTATTACATTTACTTTTATTATAGTTATAGTTATTATTATTATTATTTTTTGGAATGTAAAAGATTTGAATCTCTAAATTGCAATCATATTCCTTTAATTATCGTGGGCACATACAAAATTTAAACATTAATTGCTTGATTCCCGGTTGTTGGAAGCCACCACCGGACGCATTTCAGATTTGATTCAACAGATTCCTCTCGTTCGAGCACTTTTTCCCCCATATATCTCATATATCCCAATATATCTAAGATATATTCCCATATAACCCTATGTATACAACTATTGGGTACTACTTAACAATGTTTTTAACATTAGGATATATTAGGATATATTGGAATGCAAACTTTTCGATCGGGACAAATGGAGACGAATTGCTCCGGCACGGAGAAAAACGGAGGTGGGGACTAGAGACGAAGGAGCGAACAGAAACATAACGATGGTAGAATGGAAACGGACTGCTCGGCGACAGGAACAGACAACTCTGTGACGAATACGAAGCCTCTGAGACAGACGGAGACACGAACCATCACTATTTTCGAATTTGGGGATATTTTTGGAGGTTTTCGAATTTGAGGGATTTTGGGATATTTTTGGATGTTAAGCAAATATCATGGGATTCAAAATATAACCTTCCAATTAATGAATTCTAGAATTTAAAAATCAATTAATATTAATGTGTATATACAAAAGGATAGTTTTGTAATTTAGTTGATCTTAGTTTGTTTCATTACAAAAAGTGTAAATTCCATACCTTCCATCCTTTTATCTAATTAGGATCTTTAAATAGTCCATCAATATATTAATCCCTTAAATTTATACCACTCATTTCCAATTTTATCTCTAATATTTATTTGATATTAAAAAATATTTAAAAAAATTAAATCAAGTCCATAATAATATTAAATTTGAATAAAAAAAAAACTAGTGACAAATCATATGAACACATTGTTTTATGTGAGCTAGCGTTTCTTAAAGGTCGACTTCAATTATCTAATAACAAATTTTTGATAATCGAATTAAAATTTTAATCAACCAAGAATGATTAAATATTAATCAAGTTATGAAGATAAATATTTAACCTTCACACATGCCTGCTTTTGAAAATAATATTTTTAATTGCTAAATCATGTTACTTTATAAAATTTCATGGTATTATTGAATAGAGCTCGATTGAAATCTTTAATACTTTAAAGACAAATAATGAAGCTTTTAAATTATTGGAGATGAAAATTTTAAAAATGTTATAAATTTTTATTTCATAACCAAATTATATAGTTAGTCATTCCAGTTCAAAAGTTGATAAAAAGAAACAAATCTAATTCACTAGCTCTAAAATAAACAAAAATAAATAAATAATAAAAAAAGAGAAAGAAAAGAAGTCGAAAAAGAAATGACAAGGGTTTAAATAAAATATCTTCGGTTTATATTTGATAAACAAGTATTTCAAGGCCAATAAGTCAAATTTTCAAACTAATAAAGATATTTTTATTTATTGAAGAACTTCTATTTTCTCTAATAATTTTTATCTCAAGCAGTCACTATTGACATGGAACAATCAAATGCCACGCGGACGCACCATTCCAAATCAAATAGTTAAAAATTAAATAAAAAATAATTAAAAATTGACCGTTGAATTTATTAATAAGTCAATCTTCTAATTATTGTTTTAAAATAAACCTTCAATTGTATAAAGATCTACTAGAAGTCACAAGATCATTGTCGTCTCAATTCAAATTTTGCGTCAAAACGCAAGGAATAGCCACCATTAGCCAATAATAGAAATTACCAATATTTTTAGAATTTTTTTTTCTGGTTAGCCACGAGGAAAATAAAATAAATTAGAGACAGGGAGAAGAGAGTTTGAATTAGTCCAACACTTCTGCCAATGGCAAAACAAAGTAAAAAAAAACACTTGACAGTACCACGATTTTATTTTTCCAATTTACGGCCTTTTTTTTTGTGTTGGGAAATTTCTAAATTCCAAGTTTGTTAATCATTAATTAATATTCTTGAAACTTTGTTGTTTGTAGAGGCAGTGCGCTTGGAATCTTTTGTCAACCACACCATTTTTTGAAGAATCTTTCAACTTTTTTCCCCCCCTCTTGTCTCGTCCCCCCTTTATAATCTTTCTAACGATTGTTGTGTAAAATTTTCGTTATCTTGTAATTGTTGAAGAAATCAATCCATCTTTTCAGTTCACCTGCCGACTTTTGCCACTTTCACTTTATATCTTCTTCAATTTGCTGTTTGTTTCCTTTTTCTCTTCGTGTATAAGCATACGCGCCATTGTAGGAATAAATGATATCTTGGCAATTTTCCCCTTTCTTTTTTTCTTTTCTTTCATTTTTTTGATGCCTTTTTCTTCCTTTACGCTTTCTTCTCTTAGAACCCTTTTGGGGTTTATTGTCGTTGGGCAGAGCTTTAGGGGCCCCCACGTTCTGTATGTCTTCTAAGCATTGAAAAGCTTTGATTTCCCCAACTGGGTTTGATGTTTCTTCGTCATTCCCTATTGGGTTTGAATTGCGATACGCTTACATCCTCCTCTTTGACTTTGAATTTCTGAGAAATCAACTTCTCAACCGATCTTTGCGTGTCTGCTTCGCCGTATTTGCTGATGTATGAATGTGAATAACCTTCAACTTTTCTTTCTCCTTATTCTCAATTACCTTTTCGGTCTGGGGCTGCCAAATTACTTGAATTAATAAAAATATCTCTCTCCCCTTTTCTCCCTTTTCCTCCTCCTTGAATAGATTATACGCTTACAAGAATAGGACAGAGAGAGAGAGGTGGAAACGAATCATAGAGGGGGCTTCTTTGATTACGGCGTAATTCTGGCTTTCTTTTAGCGAATTGGGATCTTTTTCTTATCTGGGTCTCTGCTGCTTCCGCCATTCGTGCAGCTTCTTGATTGATTTCCAGAGGTGAGTTGCTCAAACCCACTATTTTATTCTCTTCTTATTACGTTCATTCGAAACTATTGATGACAAACTTGAATTTGTACCATATTCGAGCTGGAAGAATCTCTCTCTATTTACAGATGGTTTTCAGGGATGTTGACGGATGTTTTACTGTCTTTAGATCGTCAGAACGTTTCTTTTCTGAAGAATTATTCTGAGGCAAAGAGATTAATGGCTATTATCTTTTTGTCGTTTGAATTTCGTATTTGTTTAAATGGTTGCGAGTATTGATTTCTGTGCCCAAGATTGTCTTTGCGATTAAGGAGGAAATTAGTTAGATGATTGACGGATACTGTTCTTTTTGGGCCATTGCTGTTTCTTTCCAATTAGGTCTTGTTTCTATTGTTCTTCAAGCATGTTGAACCTTAATCTTTCCTTGTGTCGTTTAAGGTTTAGAAAGGAGTTGGTCTCTGTGTATTTTGTTTTCCCCTCCCCTTTCACCGTATTATACAAGCATGTAAATATGTATTGAGTATTGGTATATTATAATTAAACCACTGCTTATATTCAATCTATTGAGGACAGTTGGAAAGATGAAACTGGCAACTAAAGGGATGTATTGAATGACCTATGGCTGTATTTATGTTCTTTCCTTTCATCATTTTATTGGGTGCGGTTTTCCCCAGGTAAAACTTTTTCATTGATCATGGGCAGATTAGACTAAACACCATGGGTTGGCTAAGCAAAATTTTAAAAGCTGGATCTGGCCATAAAATAACTGAAAGGAATTACCAGACAAACTATGAGGAGGATCCGAATTCTCATCTGCCCTCGACTTCAGAGGTGATGCGATACTACTTGCTGTCATCACTCTTTGTTGCTATATTTAGTCCCACATCAATGGGACAATAACTAATTGCTATTTTTAACCAGCAATGTGTGAAACCTTGTCTTTTAATGGTCTCTCTTAAAACTTCTAAGAGCCTTTAGATCTTCTATCTTATAGTTTTGCCATTTTAACATACTGTGGTGGGAACTTGAATACAGGGTTTATGGTCAGAGAACGAGAACGAAGACATCGATCGTGCTATAGCAATTTCTCTCTTAGAAGAAAATCAGAAGGCAAATAATGTGATTGGTGAGTGAAGTGGCTGTCTAAACTTACTCCAATTGCTATTCGCAACTACCATCTTTTACTTTGACAGAAATAATTGTTCTGTTATTAGTTCATCCAAATCTTTTGTTTTGGGCCTTTCCAGTGTCCTCATGGAAATTACACAAAAAAATCTGTTCAATTGTGATGGATGTAAATTATCTTTGAAATTTAATTTCATCAAATTCATGTTTTGACAAGCCTAATGCACCTGAGAATATAAGATGTGGAACTTGGGAGTCTGTTACTTGAAGTGGTACACATCTCATAGGTTGTTTCTTAGACAATTTGCACTAAAATTTCTGAACAAACGAAATGATATCTGAAATATTATGATACAATATGACGTGTTCTTCAGTATTGCTGTTTATGGTATTACTTATTAGCAATCATGGCTTCAATCTTCGACCTGGAATTGGTGAAATGACATTAACATCTTTCGTATTATATGTTATAAATGTTTCATTGATGTTCCCAGTTTATTTGTTATGAGCCAGAACTTATGCATCGAGTTATTGAAACTTTTGATAGATCGTGATTATCAATTGGAAGAAGATGAACTGCTTGCCAAAGCAGTACAAGAGAGCCTCAATTTTGAATCTCCTCCACAATATACAAATGGAAATATGTATCAACCTTATCTACCCCAATATCAATTGGGTTCGAGGTACTAATATTCATTTAATGGACCTCATTAAATTATGTGCCAATACTGTACTGCTTTGTATATCATTCTTTTTCCATCTCTTGCAAGAATCTCTATCTTTGCTCGCATTTGTTCTTTCAACTTTTTGTGCTTTTGAATTCATTTAGTTGCAAAGACAATAAAAGTCTGAGATCTTTAGGCTAACTTTTGCAGTGTAAACCTGTTCGAGAAGTCTGTTGCCAACTAATGAATGAAAGAAAACGAATGATTGAATAATTATTTATTCTTGTTAGGATATGTGCTGGATGCTATGTCGAGATTGGCTACGGACGTTACTTGAACTGCCTCAATGCATTTTGGCATCCTGAATGTTTCCGTTGCCGCGCTTGCAACCTTCCAATCTCAGACTACGAGGTGAAAAATATTCTCTAAATTTCTTGAGCGATCTACTTTTTCCAGAGTTAAAGGTACTTTTGGCTCTAGCTGACATGACCCTTTCTTCTTATAGTTTTCTACTTCTGGGAATTTTCCCTACCATAAATCTTGCTACAAGGAGAATTATCACCCAAAATGTGATGTTTGCAAGCATTTCGTAAGTACTTTTTCCAGTCCATAATCTCTAACTTTTAGTTGAGCTCCTTATTTCATCCCAAATTCTGATTTAAAAAAATGTATTTAGTCAAATTTGGAGAGATTCCACTCGTCAACGCATGAAGAAAGAACATTTTGTTTACTATGACGTGTGGATGTTCCTCCTACAAGTGAAATTAACATATACAGAGTATATTATTCTTCAAATATCTACTTATAGTCAATTGGTGTTGGGATTTGGGATATGTGTCTCATGAACAGATTCCAACAAATCCTGCTGGTCTTATTGAATATAGGGCACACCCTTTCTGGATCCAGAAATATTGTCCCTCTCATGAATACGATAGTACTCCCCGATGTTGCAGTTGCGAACGAATGGAGGTCAGTGGCATCTCTCTCTTTAAGTTCTTCAAGAAAATTTTGATTGATTGCCATGAACTTTTGACAAGTATTGGGTGTTTTGTATTCACCAGCCACAAGAGGTTAAGTATATTTCACTTCATGATGGTCGTAAGCTTTGCCTCGAGTGTCTCGACTCTACGATCATGGACACAAAAGAATGCCAACCTCTTTATCGTGAGATACAAGAATTTTATGACGGTTTGAATATGAAAGTCGAGCAGGAAGTTCCGTTGCTTTTAGTTGAAAGGCAAGCACTAAACGAAGCAAGAGAAGGAGAAAAACATGTAACTTTACAACCCCTTCTCAGTTGTAATGTTTGATATTGTCTTTTCTTTCCCCTTACTTTTAACTCTGAAAATTTGTTGTTAATTGCAAGTTAGTCCTTAAGACAGCAATTCATTCTGTTTCCGTTTTTCTCGTCCTTGTTAGGGCCATTATCATATCCCCGAGACAAGAGGACTGTGTCTCTCAGAGGAACAAACCATTAGCACTGTAAGAATTTCTGCTCCTCTCCACATTTTTTCCCTCCTTGTTTTGCTTATGAATCAAGTTATTCATTGATCGACGGCATATTCCCTTTACAAAAAATCACAGATTCTAAGGCGACCTAGATATGAAAGGGGGAACCGAGTAACGGGCATGATGACGGAGCCATACAAACTAAGACGTCATTGTGAGGTCACTGCAATTCTCATCCTGTTTGGTCTTCCTAGGTATGTAATCTCCATTTCATTTTTGGCTAGTTTGCTTATTTATTACATAAAGCATTTAGAGCAGCTACGTTACTTGCAAATTTGAATTATTGAATCTTGTTATTCTCACTGCCCTCCATCTTCATTCAAATCCAACCACCTTAAAAGTTGTTAATTTTTATCCATACTTCAATGGATTGTTAAAATTCTTGAGGATTATGTCTCAAAAATGTGTATATTTGATTACCGTTGGCTCTGCTTCTGCAAGTTTAGAGCAGGATCGAAAATACTTTTCGTCATAATAGTAATATTAGTTTTTGTGAAATTTGCATGACGACTGGGATTCTTGATGTGCACAGGTTGCTTACCGGGTCGATTTTAGCACATGAGATGATGCATGCATGGCTGCGTCTTAAAGGTGCTTATCATTTCACTGAATTTTGTCTTCGGAAATGGCTTGAACATATTACATACCTGTTCTGTTGTTTGATATTCTGACACTCATGCCATGGTTTTCAAAGGTTTTCGAACTCTTAGTCAAGACGTAGAAGAAGGTATCTGTCAAGTTCTAGCACACATGTGGTTGAGTAACGAGCTCATGTCTTGTCAAGAATCTAACGATGTTGCCTCGACCTCGTACTCCGCTGCTCCTGCAGCATCATCAAGAAGAAAACCAATGTCTAAATTTGAGAGAAAACTTGGGGAGTTCTTCAAACACCAGATAGAGTCAGACATGTCCCCAGTGTATGGAGATGGATTTAGGGCTGGGCAGATGGCAGTGCATAAATACGGTCTTCGGAGTACCCTCGATCATATTCAAATGACTGGGACCTTTCCTTATTGAAACTGGAGATCTGTACCGTTAAATGATGTCAATTCTTTAAATTTCTTCACTTCTTCCATTTCTTTTCTTGGCCTTCCATATTTACAGCTAAGGCCAAATTCATAGAAAGATCAGCTTTGTGCAGATTAAGTTAAATTAGATTCATTTATTTTTAATGCTCGTACTTCCACATTTGTCTCTGCCTCAGCTTTTTCTTCAAACCAATCCTAGTTGCCATATGACAATGGTGATGGTTCTAGCTTCTGTAAATGGACCTGAATCTTTATCAGAGTTGACACTACCTCCCCCATGCTCAGTCGCCGTTCTGGCTGTTGATCCAAGCAGGCTGCACTTAGCTTAACCATCAAGAAAGCAAACTCCATCTTCCCTGCTTCCTCGACGTTGGAATCTAAAAACCGAGCTACCCGGGCTTCCACATTCTCTCCAGTGGTGGGAACAATTGTTGCAGAAAGTAAAACTTCCCTTCCCCCTTCCATGGAAACAGCCTCTTTTCCACTAACAAGCTCCAAAACCACCACTCCAAAGGCATAGACATCAATCTTTGGAGTCAAAATCCCTGCCTCCCTGTACTCAGGAGCCATGTAGCCCTTTGTCCCCACAACATTTGTGGTCAGAACAGAGGCTGCTCTGGCTCTCTCTGTTGTTCTTGCCAGACTAAAGTTTGAAACTTTGGCTCTTAAATTTCTGTTCAAAAGAATATTGTTGCTGTTGATGTTGTTATGAACATACGCTGGCTCTGTGAAGCTGTGAAGATAGTGAAGCCCATTAGCAATGTCGAGAGCAATCTGAATTCTCTTCCCCCAACTCTGTCTCTCTCTTCTGCTGCCTCTGTTGAGCCATTCTCTCAGTGATCCATTTTCCATGAACTCGAAAAGAAGGTAGAAACGGCCATGGTCTTCACAAACACCCTCTAGCTTCACCAGATTGTAATGGTAGATCTTCTTCAGCATGTCGACTTCTTTAATGGCGTCCACTCGGGTTCTTTTCACTGCTAGTTTCATCTTCTTGCCGAATGTTCCCCGGTACACCGACCCATTTACTCTGTTCTTGGGACTGAACCTTCTTGTGCCTTTCATTATCTCCTCAAAGCTGAAGACTTTCACGACTCGCCCCATGCTTGCAATTTCAACTCTAATGTCTGTAGGTGGTGTCCATTTCTTGATGATGTTCTTATCACTCTTAGAAGTCATCCCGTTTGCTCTGGATCTTTGAAGGAGAAAGACTACAAAAACAACAATGGTAATGACCAGCAAGACGAAACCGGCGCTTTTCGCGATATCGACGCAAACGTTTCTCGACCGCTCTTTCTTCAGCTGATTGGGAGCAGAAGGGGATGGTGATATAATCTGTGAACTTGATGGTTCAGTTGGCAATGGAACTAGAATCGTCGAAAATGGAGATAGATTCGGGTCGTCTTTGTCATGAAATCCATTTGCTTCAACAACACTCTTCTTACTCGCATTGAATTTCTCCCCAATTTGTGAAACCGTTTCGCCATTGCCAACCAAGTAAGTAACCAAATACTTGACACCATTTCCGGCCTGGTTCCTCGTCGGACAGGCGCATCTGAGTGGCACGTGCAGTTTCAAACCAGGCCGGAGATGGAATTCATCGAATCCATTTGTAAATTTAAGAGCTTCGCAAGTTACAGATCCCTGGTAAATCTCAGTCGCCACAACGAAATAGGTTTGGGAGAGCGCTAAGACAAAAGAGGAGTTGGCCTGATAGAATCGGCCGACGCAAGAACACCCAATTGGAACAACAACCGCCGTGTTTGGTCTGAAAACGGAAAACGCGGTGACGTTGTTGGCGCCGGCGAGCTCTTCTGGGTTTTGAAGAAGTGAGATTGGAAATGGAAGGAACCGAATCGCAAGGCGATTTGGATTTGAAGATGAGGAAGGCCCGGCAAGAGCTGGCTTCGCCATTGCAGGAGTAGAGTCCTCTCTGTTCCTCGTCTCCGCCGCCGCCGCAGCTGTGTGATGAGTAATTCTGTTGAGCATTAATGGGTGAAGGAAGAAGAAGAAATGCAAAAATACTTGAGAAAATTAGATTCATTGTTTGTTGATCGTTTTAGTTTGAACAGGGTTTGGTTTAAATCAAGGTATTTAAAGGGGGCAAGGGGAGAATTTGAAGCATAAATTAATGTAATTAAGATGTCCCGTGAAGCAAATTTTTAGGCATTTTTTCAAATTTTGTCTTTGCTTGTTTGGAAGATTATGGATGGATTTTTATCCCTTTTTTTTTAATTTTTAATTGGATTTAAACACAATTGGTTTGGATGATTTTCACTCTGGTTCATTTTTATCCTCTAATACTTTTTAAATATTTATCTTGGTTTTCGTACTTTTAAAAAATGATTAATTAAATCTATATTTATAATTATTTTACAAAATAAAAACAATTTAATTTAAATTTATGGTTGTATTTTAAGAAATTTAGCGAGTGAAGTGATATGCTAAAATCGTGATAGAAAAAATGAGATAAACATGAAAATAAAAAGATAGAAATAGTCACGTTTTAAAAATACAGAGATGAAAATTATGTTGACCAAAATGAATCAAAGCATAAAATGAAAAGTTTTTTTTCTTATCTAATTGGTTAAAATATTCTTTGGTTTTATCAAAAGGTTAATTTTTTTATCTTCATTTTATTTCCATCTCATTTTTGTATCTCGATTTCAACATAAGACTACATTCAATATATATCGTGACTTTATATTAAAGAGTATCATTGTGTTTAAAATTTGTATTAAATTTTTTTAAATAAAGACAAAAATGGTTACTTTTAAAAATTACATCAACTAGAACAAACCTTTTTAAAATACATAGACTAAAATTGACTAAATTTGGAAGTACAAGGACTATCTGTTGGAACTATACAGACCATATAAAATTTAAACCGATTAATGAAATCAAAGAATTTTCTATGATCCAAAAGTATTTTTACATCATGTTAAAAAAAAAAAAAAAAGGTATTTTTACATCATGAACCTTGGTAGATTTTATGTGGAGATTAAATTGTTGTAAAAATATGTATGAGAAAAATGTTATGAGAGTCCATACAAGGCCTAAAAATAGATTCATCATATAAAAGGAACAAAACATAGAATAGTAAAAAATTGAAATGGTAATAATATGGTACCATACAAGAGTCTTCCATTATAAAAATACCTTGTCTTGAGTTTTCATTTTTCAACAAATTAATTTTTTATTTTTATTTTTACCAATTTCCCTTAAAAAAGAGCAATCCTACTCCTACAGTCCTATTATGTTAAATTCGAAGGGCGATATCAAAAAAATTCATTTTTCATTTTTCTTTATAGAACAATAAGTTACGCTAAAATTGGGCTCTCAGAAAGCCCAGCCCAATACATTGGCAAAGAGCCCATGTCTTGAAAGTGAGGCCCAAAAATATCGCCACGGAACCCTGCCCAGAGAAGGTTCTTTCATGACTTAGAAGAAAGGTGCTGTTTGGATGTCGTTGTTAAGAAAGCGTAATCCGGGATAGAAGATATGATGAAGCCTATTACCAACCAGTGGTCACTCTCATTACCCAACTTGAGAGTTACCATTACCAATCACCTTTTCTTTTATTTACCCACATGGTTCTCAAATATAATAATGTAATGTTATTTAATGACCATAATAATGTGTCATTTAATTTTTAGATATCTAGATTTCAAACTTTCTATTTTTTAACTTTTTAATGTATTATTCGCCATAGGTATTTGCGGTTACCATTATTTTATTTAGGCAATTTCTTATCCATCCACCATGGTGAAACTAACTCTTCAAAAGACATTACATGACCACTACGTCGCACTCGCATTAGGACATAAATACCCTCGAGGCACGTCTCCACCTAAATCATGTCCAAACTAGATTGTTCATGACAATCCCGTCCTATTTACTATAAGTAAATAAGAATTAATAGAAATGAAATTACTTCAAATTTTCATTCCCTTCAATAATATTTACTAAAATATAAGAATGAAATCAATTTATGTGACCCAGGTTAAAAGGATAATCATATCTACATTTTATGTGGGCCATATATATTTTCATTAATTAAAACTATACAGATTTTTATCATTTTTGTTTGATCTATTAATGAGATCATAATTTTTTTAGTTAATTGTTTTTGAAGTTTTATTCTAACTTTGTTTAGCTATACTACTAATAATTTTTTCTTCGAATAAGTTGATGTTATTTGATTATAAAATATTACAAATTTATATTTTATTTATCAATTATTTAATTTTACTCCATTATTATTAAATAATATCAATAAAATTATTAAAATAAAATTTATTATTATTAAAATTTTAATATTTTTTTATGTTAATGATGATTGATGTCAAAAACTTATATGAATATTTTTAGTTGATGTAATTTTATTTTAATTATTTACTTTTTGTTACTATTAAATAAATTGTTATAATACAAAAATATTTACAATTAATAAAATAATAATAATAAAATTAAATTAAAATTTTATTATTGTTTTAATTAAAAATAATATTAGCAAATCCTACCTAATTAAGACACGGCAACAATTCAAACATTTCCCCTGCAAATGGAGCCATTCACAACCATTTGAAATATGCCTTACTCATGGCTTTACGAAAGCTTTATTGGATTTTCTCTAGAAATTTCTTCATCTATATTTTATTATTCGTTTTTGTCTCATCTGATCGAATATATTTGGAAAGCAATTAATTAGTATTAATTAAAGTTTGAAAAAGAGTAATTATTATTGGTGAATTTAAAGAAGGCCAATCAGCTGGGAACTACTTTTCCAACCGTTTCTTCATCACTCCCAACTGCACACGTTGCCTTTATGGCTTCACCATATTTAGATAAGTTTATTATGCCAAAATAAAAAATGGGCAAATAATTTTAAAATCCAAATGCAATTAGTAGAACAATTAGATTTATTTAATGTTGGATTATTTCCCTAAAGTTCTTTTCTTTTCATAACTAACAACATTTTGTCACAAAACCAAATTGGCGTGGTTGATATGGAGAAAAATTTGTATTTCTATTTAGAGGATGTTTGAGAGTGAATTTATCCCATGTCAGAATCACTGCTATTTTAACGTGACATGTTTTGCAATAATGAATCCAAAATTACTTTAAGAGATTCCCAATCAATCACTCGAGAGGTAATTCTCACGTGATTATTTGTAAAAAAAAAAGAGTAATTTAAGTTTTAAAGTAGTAATTATTGTTTTAAATTCCAACACCTTGTAGTTAGAGATACTTGTCTTGCCTAATTGAGTTATGATTATGTTGACTTTTCTTAAATAATTGTTAGTGATTAAGGTCGCGAATTGAAATTTTCATCCCTACACATTGTAAAAATAATAATAATAAATAATCATTACTTTAAAAAATAGGTAAACCAACAATAAAAATAAACTCAATTCAAACCATAGCAACCCACATATGTAATCATTAATTATTTTTCATAAAGTAACAACTGAATAAATAATAGAGTATTGATGCCATCGTCTATCTAAACAAGAATTCCATTCAATGAGTAGAAAATTTTATCAAGTAAAAAGGAATCTCCCTACAATAAATGAGAAGTCGATTTATAGAATAATGAAATGAAATTAAATTTCAACCCTGCCCAATTTATTGTTTGCTTTGATTATAAGCGGCTTTAGTTGTGAATTTTGGTCCAATTGAGTGAGTCATAAATTAAGTTGCCACTCTAATCACATCACTCTGGCTTCTCTTATTTTTCTCTATTTATATATATTTTTTATATATACTTCATAAGTCTGATGTCCCTAGATTTGATCGAGTTGGATAGAAATACTTTTTAGACTCAACCTAATTATTAAGTTGTAAAATTGTTTGATGTCCAACAACCCTTATTCAATAATGAATTCAACCCCATTTAATCATGAAATATGATTAGGTTGATTTGAGTTATTTGGACCACTTGTGAAACCAAAAAGATAAATGCTCATATCAAGATTAGTAAATTAGTTTTTATTTAAAGGGTGAAAATTACACTAAAAAAATTTAAATTTTATTTTTAAAAGTTGTTGGAGAATAAATAATTCAGGATGAAATAAAATAAAAATAAAAATAAATTATATACATGTATAATTTTATTGTAGGTAAAAGAAATTATTTTAGAATTAATAATAAGTTAGATTTTGATTCGGTTCAATCTAAATTTATTTTAGGCTAACCTCTAAACCAATTCAGTCGATAAAATTTCACTTATTTAAACGTAACCCAACTCAAATAATTTCGTAATTCAACACAAGTCATATGTGTTGGGTTGTGCCGATTGAGCTTTTCGAGCCAATGAATTCTTTGAACACTCCTAACCCTATCTCAAAAGATGTTATAAAAATTAATTATTGAATTTAACAACGGTGAAAAAAAAAAACTTATATAGCACCACATTAGAGCTAACATGTAACTTTAAAATTGAGTTAGTTGTGCTCGGAAAAAAAAGAAGAAGTTGAGTTGGTATTATATCAAATTTTTATTACTTTTTGAATAATAACATTAACGTTTTAAATTAAATGAATATGTTCATTAAAAAATACACAATCCAAAAAGCAAAAAAAATGAAGAAAGAAGGAAGGAGAGAGACCCAAATGATAGCAACTTTGAATTATTTTCCTTTTATTTATCAATTTAACATTTTTTTACAAATATAATTATTTTTATTTTTAAATATTACGTTACAAATATGGGTGAGCTGAGTAGATTCAAGCTTAGAAAGCATATATAATATACTTAAAGGGTATAAAAGCAGAACAATGGAAATTTCTTTCGAAAAAGAAGGCAAATTATTATTTAAAAAAAAATTGGTAACAATAACTGTTTATACCAAGATCTATACTATACAATCTTGTATACAAGAATACATACATACATAAAATTGATCATACACTGATTCAATGCATCTACACAGGATATTAATTCTCCTTTATTATTATTATTTTTTTTTCTTTTTATAAAATTTTGGAGATTCTGTTTTACCGGCCGATCGTACCTTCTCCGGGCGGCGGCCGCGGCTTCCTCTATATCCGTAAAAATTCAGTGGCTTCGCAGTGATCAAGAATCCAACGAAAATGGCGTTTGCAACAGGTCATATGGGACCCACAGAGCATCCAAAGGGCAGGGCCGGTTCGCGTCGAGGCGGGCCCACGGCTTCCCCTTCCCGCTCCAATGCAACAGGCTCACCGGACCCGGGT
>NW_019104518.1:1119337-1130370 GCF_001995035.1 Momordica charantia | reverse complement strand
AAAGGTAGTTGGGGTTTTATGTGTAAGGGGAGAATGAGAAAGATAGGGACGGGCCGGTGGAGAGTAGCTTTAGCTTCAAATGGGGTTTCACAAAAAAAATAAAAAAAATAAATAAGTTCTTAATAAATTAATAGGGAAAGTATTTGAGAGGGTCAAATTATCTTAGGGTAAATTTTACAACTATAACCAAAGGAAAGTTGTGGTGGGTAGAGGGTATATAACTTGTTAAAATTGGAGTTTAAAAAATGATCATTTATTAAACTTTAGTATATCTCAATGTTAATTAATCATTGTTAAATTATTGATTGAAATCTATGATGAATTTTTTTTTTTTTTAATCTCTGAGTGTGAAAAGGAGTTGTAAGTGTAAAAAAGCTTAAAAGAAAAAAATTATCAGAGATTGGATTGGTTCATGTTCCATAATTGAATGAGGCCTCTTGTAGTTGCTACTCGTTGGTCAATCGTAAAAGGCGTGTGTATGTGTAATGGATAGTGTATTGTGTTTTTAAAACTTTGCTTTACAATAATCATTATAGGTTAGTCTATTGGTAAAAAGAGACAACATAAATTCTAAAGAATTTAAAACGAATGAGTTTTCTTGACAAAGATATATAGTAGGTCTTACTCGAGTCGAGTGAGTGTAAAGTAGATCTTCATACCCAAATATCAATGAAGAAGGCATCTTAAATGGCTTACATGACAAATGAATAAGGGAAAGTATAAGAAGTTTTAACAATAATAGCCTATGTGAAAAATATATCATAGAAAATAATCTAGTTTATCATCTCAATTAAAAAATACCAATTCTAAATTTTTATATACATTATAAAAATAATAAACATTAAGATCCGCAAATTTATAAAATTAGTTAATTAGTTATATTTTAATGTGTCCCATACCCAAAGTCGTGGATGTCTCTAAATTTTCCTCTCAATAGAGATATAGCTAGAGAATCTCCCTTTCAAAATAATAAGATGAGGAAATGTATTTTTAATCCATCGTTCTTCACTTTGATTTACAAAATTTACCATTGATAATTGAAATTACTCAACTTTTAACTTATATTTTAATAAATAAAATTGCCAAACATGAAGACACTCCTCCCCTTGCCAACATGAAGACATGCACGTACTAAAAATACATCAATAATATGCAAATATTTATTGATATAATTATATTGGTTATCCACAATCGATTAACATCTGGTGTGGAATCGCTCTAACAAAGAGATCCAATTCATCCATGAACTATAAATGGAGGAGCCAACCCTTCTCACCAAAGGTACGACTTGGTGTAGAAACTACTTTGACAAGGACGAAGTCATATAAAGGTCATCGTCGTTCAAACAATCTAGATAACCTATCCTTTAAGGCAGTGAATGTGATTGGCTAAGTCGATTTATGCTATAAATCAACCACATATCACAACTTCTTCCATAAATTGGAGGATACTCCATCAAATATTGTCTTCCTCAACTTGACACAGGTCACGTCTAACTTAAGCATTTCAGTACTTGTTGGACAAATATCATGTAGATTGGTGTGCAATTCTCTCATGCGTGCAAATTTCAATCTTTCTAATCTATTCCTAATCTAGAATAGCATGAAATCAACTGCTCAACTCAACCATATTTTTCGAGTTGAGTATATCTTGCATCAATAATATCTTAATCTTCACTCTTACTTTATGATTATAAAATGTTTCAATCGTGACATCAATTAACATAGAACAAAATTGAATACCATATCTTCAAGTTAATAATAATAATTTATAGATTTTATAAATACAATAAAATTATTAGAAAAGAAAAGGAGAGAAAAAATAGAATATTTTGAAGACTCTAAAAAGCAAATAGAAAAGAGAAAGGGAAAAAAAAGGTAGGTAGGGATGAAAGGCAATGGTAATATTTGTAAACTTTTGACATGCACTTTCACGTAACATTCTTCCAGAAAGGTGACAGTCGACATGTCGTACTCACATGCGGCTTTGGTGGTGGGTGGCCCACTCTGTCGATCCACATTTTAAATCACACCATCCAACTTTGTTGATCCAGCCCCTCCTTCTACTTTCAGTTTACTTAGGTTATTTTCGTACGTTTATTTTATTTTACTTATCCTTTCGAGATTTTCATTTTTTATCATGCACTCTCATGTTTTAGTCCCTTCCTTTTCTTTTTATTTCATTTGCTCGATCATAAGCTTAGCATGACATTTAACTCAATAAATTTCACGGTAATTTTGTATCAAAGAATTTTCGTTGGATGTAAAATTTGTGTTAAAATTTTTTAAATAGAGATCAATATAATCACTTATTAAAAAATATAGGGCGTTGACTAAAATTAACAAAAAATAAGAAATTAAGAAATTAAAACAAACCAAAATAGTATTTAAAACGTGTTTTTAATTAGTTAGAAATTCATGTCAATCTCATCCAAAAAATTATACTTGACCACATGTACTATTGTGCTAAATGCTCTCCCAAATCCACAATTCTACCTTCACGAATCCTAACTCATCTTCATCGAGTTCTCATCCATTCTTTAACACTTTTGCAAGAGTTTCATATCCACTGTAAAACAAGTTTTTAATTTAATTTTTTAACACGAGGAGAGTGATTTAATTATCTATATGCCACAGTTACATAAGTAAAAAAATAAAAATGAAAGAATAAAACAAAGAGAAAATTTGTAACTATATACCTAATATTTTTTTCATTTAAAAGAGAAATTGTAGAGTTGGAATGGTCCACTCAACTCCACTTGCTACACTTCAATAATTTTTCCAACTTTGATGCCACATTCACAGCCTACATCTTATGTGTGCAAAGAGTGGTCACTTTCCCACCCTTCACTTCTCAATAATCTATCTTTTTCTTCTTTTCCCAAAGTACAATACATTATGCAATACATAATATGACCAAACATATGAGTTTATATGTCCTAATTTTAGAGACAAACATTACTTTGATTGCATATACATATTTTTTTAGTTTTTGTTACAGGATCAAGTCAGGTTCTATCTTGACGAAACCTCAAAGGATTACTCATTTTACATCATCTTTTTTCTCACATTACATATAATTATGAAAATTTTGAAAAATAATTTTATTCCAATTATTAAGGGTCTAATTTGATGAACGGAAATGTGTTTTTTTTTTCAAATCTTTTTGTCCACTAAGAGTTCTTTTTATTTGCTAATGTATTTCCAAACTGTTTTTGAATTCTAGAAAAAATTTTAAATAAAGCAAGTGATAATATAACATTAATTTTTACAGACAACAAATTAAAAGTAAAATTGTTACCAAAAGGGACTTGAGAGCTCAGATAATTACATTCTACACCACTATAGTTTTCAGCCTATGATAATTTGCTTTTCGCCACAAACTTTAAGTTATGGCCAACCTACTCCACGTTCTTAATAGCTACCAAACAGCTCGGCAAAGAATGTAAAATTAAATAATTAAATTGCAATTTGCAAAGCAAAAATATAAATCAAGGTGAGGATTTGACTAAAAAAAAGTTATTACATAATTACATGAGGAAATTAAAAGTTTTAAAATATTTAAGACGTAAGTGAAAAATGATACAAACATTAAGATGAAATTATATATTTAGCTAAAAACATTGTTATTCAAATTAAAAATTTTAATATTAAATTACAAAGGTAGCCCTCACCTTTGAGGCCTATACTTATTCGTTAAAAAGATTTTAGTTATGTTTCTAAACTTTTAATTTTGTTGTCTTTATGAAAAGAGTTATTTAAATGTTGACATGAATGGTCTGATAGGAGTCGTTTAATTTACAATTCAGATCTAAGAATTAAAGATATCAACTAGGCCAAGATCTCGTTTTGGTTTATGAAGTTATGAATTATGCTCACTACTACTTCAATAAATCTAGTCTTCTTTATTTTTTATTTCAACTTTTTTTTTTAAATATTCAACTTATATAAACATATTTAAGTCTTGGAGTATACTTCAAAAAGAAAAACATAAAAAATAAAAAACTTAGTGTTCCTAACTAAATTTCCAAAAACACTAAAATAGAGTTCTAAAAAAACTTTTTTTTTTTTTTAATGACTGAGGGTCTAAGCTTTGTTTCCATATACCTAGGATCACCCGTACCCACCCTAAGCCACAGATTTAAGAGATATCAAGAATTTTTTACATTAAACTCTCTAAACCAATATGATAAGAGACCTCTGAACCTTTACCAACTTGACTATCCCATAGAGCCTAAAATTAGATTAAGACCTACAATGCTATTTTTAAAGGGTGAAGCATTAAGACAATGAAATTGTTAGATGCACATGCTCAATCTTTTAAAAAAACAGAAAACTAAAAATAAAAGCCAAACTTTTACTTTTTGCTTTTAAAAGTTATGCATACTTTCAATTTTTTTATGCACATTCTTACAAACACATTCAAATTTTTAGCCAAATTTCAAAAACATAGGTTTTAAAAACGTTTGAAAAAAAAAGGTAGAAAAATGACACGTCAATTATTTTTATTCAATTTAGTAAGGAAACTTCCAAATCAGGAGCTAAACTTTAAAAAGAAAAAGAAAAAGGCATCCCTCAGCAATTTCAATAATTTTCTGGTCACGACTTAAAAGTAAACAAATAACAAAGTAAAATAATATGTCAGCTAGCACATACCATGCTTCAATCATTAGATCTAAATGCTAACTTTGCAAAATGAAGGGAGGATAAAAGTTTCGTTGAACCCACAATCAGCTCCTGCAAAATATATATACTCAAGGCTTCAGAAGAAATAAAGAAATAAGTTTAGACAATTGAGCTCAAGGAGCCACAGCCCTTTAAAAAAAGTCCAGTTCATAACTAGAATCAATAGCAAGCACCAACGACCTACCCTCCTCTTCTCTGCACTCTTCTTAATATGCATAATCAAGTATCATCCAGCTTAAAGATCCCCCTTCAGTTGGATAATTCCATATAAACTAAGAAGAAAAAACAAAACAAACTTGCAAGTGACACCAAACTCTATTAGTTGCAGAAACATTAGCAGGTGATGATTCTGTTCCTTTCTATGATGAAGCTAGCGTGACTAAAGTTCCAACATAGACAAACTGGAACTGAAGAATGGGAGAAAATGAAACTGATACCAAGCTAAAGTTGTTAAATGAAACAATAGTCATGGATAGAACCATAACCAAACACCATAAATAAAAAAGTTTCTAGTAATACCATGTGCAGCAAAATCAGCCTAAATATATTGATTAAACAAAAAAATACAAGAAACACATACCGCATGTAGTGCATTAGGTAAGAGCACTAGAAATACCACTTAGGCAAATAAAACACCTTAGATAGAATGAGCCATCAAAGCATGTGCTTTGTTCACTCTGCCATGTGATTGCATTTGGTGGGTCAGCCTGTACATATACATGTGTGCATAAATGGAAACCTTCAAATACAATTGCATAAGCACGTCAGCTGATGTTCACCATGCCTAAGTACACAAAAATTGATGTCCACTTCAACATACAGTAAGACTAATTGAGTCGAATGATGGGATATCAAGACAATGTACCATCTGATTTTTTGGAATTTTTACATTATAGATTGAATACATCAAACACCATGAAGTAATATAAGCTCTAATGGACGGACCCTTTCATCTATTGCCAGATTAGGGCAAGAAGAACACAGAAACCAATCAACATAAGCAGCCGCTTCAGGTAATAATCTTGCTGACCTTGACGGAGATGGTGATAGTATCCATGGGCGTGACCATGGCTACCATGAAACATGTTAGGGAACCCATATGGAAAGCCAGCACCTGCACCATACATGCTTGGATCTGCATATCCATGCATCTGAAAGTTGAATAAAGATGGGACAAGACCACCAAATGCCGCAGACAAGGTGAAATTACCAAACCTTGTAGACGCCATGGGAGCAAACCCTCCGAGACCTCCCATGAATCCAAACCCATTGTGAGGGAAATGATTTGGTTCTGGGGGAGGACCTGCTGCTTCAGGTCTCTGTCCCGCAGGACGATTAGGAATGTTAATTCCAGGAATACTTTTTGATCTCGGGTCAGTCGATGTCTTTCCCCTACCATATAAGGGAACCAACTTTTGCTCTTCTATGATGGCCTTGCAAACTGGACATTCCTGGGGATGGGAATGAATGTGCAGCCATTTATAAAGGCACGGCCAACAGAAAAGATGACCGCATAGAGTTACGATAGGATCTTGAGCTAAATCCAGGCAAATATTGCACTCAAAATTACTAGCATCACTATTGTTGTCTGAACACGATGGGCTTTGGGGTTGCCTGCTCGTCGATTCCCCAAACCCGCTCGCCATATCTACACACCCTACCTATCAAATCAAATTATAGCACAATTTGAGAGAAAAAAAAAAGGAAATCCACTAAACTCAACAGAAAAATTCTTCGCGATCGGAAAAATTCCTTGAACCAACAAAAAACCAATAGAGAACCCTAATGAGAATCAACCATCTTAACAATTGATCCGCTGGTGCAATAGTGAAAGCAGGAACTAAACAACCAAATATCAAATCCTAGGGTTCAAAATCCCCAAACAGAGACCAGCAGAATCGAATTCCACGCAAACAATCAAACCAAGAAGAGAACTCAGAAATTAAAATAAAACTCAAGAAAGGATCGGAACAATGAAAACACGGACCTGTTAATTGAGAAGAACAAACCGGCCGATGCCGCCTTTGGATCGATCAAAAAGCAAATCTGAAACCGAAGACGAACGCGTTTGACGGGAATCCGAAAAATATACGTTTGGAAATGGAATGGAAGTTTCCAGCAGCCGTGCCCTAAAAATATTCAGTGCGTGCGTCGTCACGTTATCTCGGTAATGCTCGTCACTTTATTGCACGTGGCACACGATTATTGGTTTCATCTTCCCATTTGGAGCAGAAATATCGACGTCTTTAGAAGAGAGTAGGAAAGTTATATATACTCGCAGTGGTAAAAAAGTATATTACTTTTCACAACCGCGTGCCAGTGGAGTGGTTAGGCGTAGGTCAAGACAAGCGCGGGCCATTGGATCTTACTCTTGACGCACCAATATATATTTTTTAATTACAATTTACTAAAAAAAATAAAATAATGTTTAGGTATTGACATGGTGATATCTTCCAACTTAATAATGGTGAGTTGATCGTAAAACAATTATTATTCTATTTTAAAAGCTAATAATCCGGAGTTGCAAAAAAAAAAAAACTAATTATTTGGATTTTTCTAAAATAATATTTATTTTCCAATTTATTTAGAAAATATATTCTAACAAAATTATTTGGAAAATAAGAAACATATTAAATCCATTAAGCGGTGATTGAAAATTATTCTAAAAGTAATACTTTTAAAAATTTCCTCCCACTCGATCGTCTCTTAGATGACCACAACATTTTCAATATTTGGTCGTCTCTTCAAAAAAATGATTATAAGAGCGTCACGTCTAATTTTTTAAAAAAATTAAGATATAATCATCTCTTAGGATACGATTATATGGACACGCATTTATGGTCGGTTTCTTGTTGATTTTTTGAAAAAGAAAAATGTAGTTATATTATATATTAAATAATAGCATAATACTTATATTGATGATGTAGTTACCACTTGATTTCCAAGATTTCCCATGTTCAAGATGTGGGTTATTCAAGCGTATTAAGCTTTTTCAGTTAGGTCATGGCATAAATAATTTTTTTTTCTTGAGAAAGTGATTAACCTTTGCTAATAAAAAATGGATATATCATTACACCGTTTGATAACCATTTTAGTTTTTGATTTTTGGTTTTTCTTGTTTTTAATTTTTGATTTTTGGTTTTTGTTGTTTTTAGTTTTTAGTTTTTGGTTTTCTGTTTTTAAAAAACAAAAACCATATATGTTTGATAACTATTGTTTATTTTTTTATTTTAAAAAGCGGAATACCAAAACATAACAATTTTTTGTTTTTTGTTTTTAAAAAGTTAGAAAATTGGAGAGAAAATTTTATGTAGAGTAGAGATAACAATGATGTGGGTGCGAGTGATAATGTTCTCCCCATTCTCGTGAAAATTTTTAGTCTCCATCTCCACCTCGTTCTTGGGTTTGAGAGATGTTCTCTAGAAAAATTATCGGTTTCATAATTGTTTTTAATTATTTTTAGAATTTAAGTATAAAAAGTGTAATAAATATATATTTATTATTTAAAAAATGGAATCGGAGACGGGGTCGAGACATGCATTTCCTATTTTTTGGATTCGACCCTGCTGAAATTTTTGTCTTCCCCTAATGTAGAGACATGAAAATACTAAGTTAGAGATGTAAATAAACTTTTGGAATATAAATTTTAGAGAGATAAATAAAAATATTAAGAAAAAAAAGAGTGAAATAAAAGTTAAAAGAGAACAAGAGAAAAATTATAGAGGAAAAAAATAAAGTCAAGAGGAAAAGATATGTGAAAGAAAAAAAATTGTAAAGAAAAAGAAAAATTATAGTGGAAACAAATTTAGAGATAATAATAGGATTCAAAATATAATTTTTAGAGAAAATAAATAAATACAAGGATAAATAAAAGTTACAGTGAAAGAAAATTGAACGAGAAATAAAATATAATTTTCAGAGGAAAAAATAGATTACGAAAACAAAGAAAAGTTATAAAAGATAAATTTTAGAGGGAGAAAAGTTAGAAAAAAATATTAAATTTTTAGAGAGAGAAATGAAATGGGTCTGTTAGAAAAAAAAATAAAAATAGAGAAAAATTTGGACAGAGACAAATAATAATAAATATTCAAAATATGAAAATTTTAGAAACAGAAAAATAAAGTTTGTAGAGAGAAATTTAGAAATAAAAAACTTTTAGAATGAGAAATAAAATTTTTAATGATAAATAAATATGAGAAAGGAAAAAAAAAAGTTGAATATTAGAAGAAAAAAGAAATTTTGGAAAACAAAAGCCTGTTTTTGAAAAACAAAAACTTATTTTTGAAATTTACCTAGAATTTCAAAATGATTTTTGAAAAACAAAAAACAAAAAACTGAATTGGTTATTAAATAACCTTTGTTTTTGAAAAACAAAAAACGAAATGGTTATTAAACGGATCCTAAATTATTATTTTATTGACATGTGAGATATCATTCCAATGCTATCTTGACACTTAAACTCGACTCATCTATTTAAAAATAATAATAAATTATTTAATATTCATGTGTCCAAACATATGAATAGAACAACATTAATATCACATCATTTTCTATAACAAATTTTAACTTATTTCTTTAATGAAATAACTTAATTGATAATTTTAAAAATTAAACATCAAAATAAGAATTGTTCGAGATTATGAATGATTGGAGCTATTTAGGCCTTCCAAAAAAGTATTTTCTACTAAAATTCTCTTCTAGTTTCTTCAAAATTTGTAAACCTTTTTAGAAAAATTGGGTACGATAGTTTAAACATCCAACGTCAAGAAATGAGTGGGTGACAATTACAATTGAACTATGTCATGTTGGTCTTACTTGTATTTTTTAAAACTAGTTTTATAATTTAAGTCAAGTTTTAAAGAAAAAAAAAGGTAATTTTTAAATTTAGTTAAGAGTTTAAACGCGAGCGAGGTTGGACAAATAGATATCCTGCTTAATTTAATAGCTAATATTAAATCAGTTGATACTACGTAGATATTGAATTTGGTTGGCTACAAGTATCTGGCTTTTTAAATTATTAAACTTAAATAAGAGTTTAATAGGTTAAGGATCTATTAAACATAAAATTAAAAATTAAAAGACCTATTAAATGCAAAATTGAAAGTTTAACGATCCATTAGATAATTTTTAAAAGTTCGAGAACCTGACACAAATCTCAAAATTTAGAAATCAAAGTATAATTTATAGAATTAAAATACTTATAAATCAAACTTATGATTTATTAGTTAAATTGGTTCAGTAGGATATAAAAAATATTTTTCCATGTAAATAATAGTGGAAGAAAGATAATGAAATTTATTTTGACCTTAGGACTTGGTCCACCTAAATCATGGCATCACCACTGGACCATGAGCAAATTATGTTAGATTTGGTACAACGTTTCTTTAGTGGTGCAATATTGTTAAAAGTTGAGGGGAGGCTCGAGTCCTATGTGGGTCAACATACATCCTCCCCGCCCCTAATAATGACAAGTTATTTTAAGATTCATTTAGAATAAATTAACATTTCACATTTCACATTTTAACTTTTTCCTTTTTACTATTTTTTAATTTGAGACAGCCTTACTCATTTTTATCATTCCCCATGGCCTATATTGTCGGAGGTTTGGAACATAAACTTTTAACAAACGAAAATTAAATAATTCCAACAGTTTTTGTCCACGTTTCAATAAAAATAATAATAAATCTGGTCCTACCAACCGTCTTCGCCTCCTCGCTCCTCCCATCCATTTAAGTCGGTGTCGTTTTACCTGCCTCATCAATATTTTTATCATTTTTCTAACAATAACAACTCTTTATCGTAGAAGTACTTATTTCAAATTAAAAAGTTCCAATTGGAATCTCCAATTCTTATATTTTACAAAAATCTAACTATCATTTTGAATATTAGAAAGTAGATTTTTAATAATTATATTCAAAAAATGATAAGAATAATAGTAAGATACATACTTACTCGTGAATATCTAAATATGAAAAATACCTAAATTTTTATTGGCCAGAACATTTAATAGTAGAGTCAAGCATCCTTTTCCTAAATATTATCTATAATGATTAATTATGCCAGTTTTTCTATTAAAAGCTGAACTACAACAATATTTTCAACACTGGCCTCAAGAGAGAGAGAAAAAACCAAAACAAAATAAAACAATAATTTTAGCACTAAAAATAAGTCCGAAAAATTGGATTTCTCACCTCCACGACTTTAGAAAAAAATATAAATAAACAAGTCAGGCCAATAAGATTTCTTGGCATCCGTAAGTAAACAATTATACACTAAAATATAATTTCCATATTATATTCTGTTTCGATTAACAGTCAACAACCTTCATTGTTGTTTTTCTCTCCAAAA
>NW_019104518.1:1102949-1117897 GCF_001995035.1 Momordica charantia | reverse complement strand
TATCCTAACTAAGGCAAAAATGGACAAATTTAAGCATTGTTTAGAGTGGAATAGTTAGAGTTTTCTTTTATTACAGGGTAAATTTTGATTTTTTATTGAAATGCTAAATATATGCTGCATTCCTTAGTGGTTGGGTTTTTTTCCTTTCAATTTAGTTTTGTTAAAAAAATTTCAATTTGAATGTGATTGAATAATGTTAAAATTGGTTGATGTTTGACAATAATAATCTTACTTTGACATAATATTTAACAGAGTTGGTGAAAATTTAAATGAAAAAAATATCACAAATGATGTATATGTGTGAAATCAGCTTTAGAAAATTACACCCGATTAATTTAAAATAAAAAATATACCAAAATTTATGTTCAGTGGTGAGATTAGAGTTGTGTAGAATACATAACAATTCTCCTTCTATTTATGGAGCAAATCTAATACTTTCTAGATACTTTATGTTCATATATGAAATTTGTGTTCATATATGAAATTCTCGAATTGATCTGAGAGAAAAATTGATAATAATTGATATCACTACATACTAATTTTGGATTTATCTTTTTTCCTTCAATCCATCCTCTCACGTAGATTCTAAGTGGGCAACCTGAGTTAATGTGAGCTAAGCATAGTTTGGGGATGAGGCTAAGGATATGGCCCAAGGCTTGAACTGGCCGAAACAAGGGTGGATCGACCTGTGGGTCATGTCTAACCCTTTTGGATTGAGTCTTAGGCTCAATCATGTGGTTTTTGCTCTAGTCTTGGTTACTTCTTGGATGTTTCCGTAGCTTGACTTAAATTTTTTTACTCATAACAAGTGGAAATTTTTTAATTCCTCTTCTAAATTTTTAGAAAACTGATAGAAATTATGAATTGTTTGCTTTAAATGATAGGTTTTTTCCTCTAAAGTTCTATCAATTCACTAAATATTATGTCATTTAAATTTATATCAACTAATTTTAACATTCACTAACGTCTGAGATACGAAATTGAAATTTTTGAAATATAAAGGATTAAATTAAAAAATTTAAATAATATAGACTAAATTGGAAAAAAAAAACACTCAAATAAAACATATATTTAGCTTCGATAAAATATGACTTTTTTAAATTTTCTTTATTTTTCAAATTTTTTATTTCATCTTTTTTAACGAAAATCTTCAAAATATATATATAGGCTTATTCATGCCAGGGGCATATGACCGTTTTTTTTCCTATAAATCTCCATTTGTTTTGCTTATGTCAGTGAACAATATAGTACTGTAATTCTTTGAAAGGTGGAATGTTTTATAAATGAATACTTTACTTTATTCGACCTTAAATAAAATGTTGCAATTTTTATTTTTTGAAATTAAGTTAACTTTTATTTTTGGTAAGCTTTCGTTAAAAAAATTGTTAAAAATTTTATTCTCGTACATTATATAAAAAAATACATTTTTTTGAAGATTTATTCCATGCACAAAGACGAAACTTAATTTTGTACAAAATTTGATTTTTATTGAAACTAGTGAATTTAGGAAAAATTTTACCTAACTTTATGTTAAAATTGGTTGGTAAATGCTGTCCAATATAATACTAGATAAGGATAAATTTTATAGTACATAACAACTATCTTCCTGAAAATTTATGTAAAAAATAAATAATATCATACTATAGAATTATGGAAAAGTATGATATCATAATAGGCTAATACAAAATTTTAATTATTGAAATATTTGTCTTAGATTAATGTCCAATTATGGTGAAAATTAACTATACATATTCCCAAGTTTGAGGTAAAATACATTTTTAAATGATGTAATTGAAATTTAAAACTTTACTACTAAAAGGACCTCGACTATAGACAAAATATCTAGTTAAGTTAATTATTAATAGTTGTTTCTTAACAAGAAAAATTAGAAAAAAGAAAATACTCTATTTTCTGTTATTT
The DNA here is from genome assembly GCF_001995035.1 of Momordica charantia. The sequence goes on along the minus strand of NW_019104518.1, from coordinate 1,115,977 downwards.
GTATGAAAATTCACCATTGAAAGACAAACAAACATGCCCTATCGCCCTGGGCCTGCAGGCCGCAGACACGAAATTTGATTACTTTTGGAAATGTCAAATGTTATTTTCCTTGATAATCAAATGTGTTAGTTTTCAATAACTCTGTGCAAATGCCCATTTTAGTCCCTACTTTTCTCGCGATCCACTCCTTTGTGTTGAGGGTAAACATGGAAATCCAAGCGGCCTTCCAAATATTTAAGCGGCGTTGTCAGTATTGTCGGCGACGTAAAAAACAAACTTACCCAAAATGTGGTTTTTCTATTTTACTTTATAAAATAGTATTAGCTGTAAATTATCTTTAAATTTTGTTTTCAATTTTTTGTTTATAATTAGAAAATTTTTCATTCCATTAAATTGCCTCAGCGACAGCTACACTTTTTTTGTACAAATATATTTTATCTCAATAATTTAATTAAAATCAACAAATAGTAGCTAATTAAAGTTAAAAATAATTGACAAATTATATAAAACTTTGTGACATTTGATACTAAAAACACATCATATTAAATAGTTTTTTTAAGTGAATGACTTTTTTCCATAATATTATAATTTAAAAAGAGGATGGAGATTAAAATCTACCTTCTCAAAAAATCGCCAACTAGTTGAATTATGTTTCTTTTTCCGTTTCATTTAAAAAAAATATTAAAGTTGACTTCTATATTTATAAAATGATCGACTAATTAAAAAGAAATTTATTTAATGTTATAGACAACCTATAATTATATAAATTGGGTTTCATGTGCAATTTTTCTTTTTCTTTTTCTTTTTTTAGATGTCCTCATATTTGAGTAATTATATATATATATAAAAGGAGTATTTTAAGATTGTATCTAACCAGAGATAACCCTTTGGTTAAATCTGCTTAATTAGTTTGGTAGCAGACTTTCTTCCCAAGCAGCCTCTCCACAGCCACATCCCAAACTTTTTGTTTACAACTAAATCTGGACTTCCCATTGCAGATTTTTCAGTAATCAAGCTTTCGAACTTCTCTATCCTCTGCTAATCCTATTCCTCTCTATAGTCTCTATCTCAATTTCACCATTTTCCCAAGTTTCCTGTTCCATTACTTTAGAATTTGGATAAGGATTTAAGGACACACCCAGTTTCAGTTTCAGTTTCACAAGCAATTTTGAGGGAGACGACCGAAACACAACACTTTCGTCTCATCTCGCTTACACATCTCTTCGTTTTCACGGGTAATTCTTGCTCTGATTGGATATACTTTTTTGTTTTCTTGAATTCGGCTGTTCCTTGCAGTTTTAGATCTGTTTTTGAATTTTGAATTTTACAGCACTCCGTAAATTGCTCCTGTTTCTTCAATTGGTATCTGCTTTCTGTGATTGCCTTTTTGGGTTTGCCAGAGAATGGAATTCCTTATGCCTTTTGAAAAGATTCTACTGGGATTTTCTGTTGATTTGTCTTTTCCATGTCTGGAGCTTTAATTTCATTGGATTTGATAGAGAAATTGCGAGTCTCTCAAGGGATGTATGCGTGTGTTTGTTTGCAGCCATCTCTAGGAGGGGAATTCTTTGAATCGGTTTCTTGGAAGAATGGAAGTTTCTACGCCTATGCAGTCTCATAATACAGAAAAACAGAAATCTATTAGTCATGTTAGGCTGATGAGAGGGGTGATTTGTTTAGCGGTGTTTCTGTCTACTGCCTTCATGTTTTTAGTGTATTTTGCGCCGATAGCGACTCTCTGTTTACGGCTTTTCAGCCTGCATTACAGTAGGAAGGCAACTTCCATTATTTTTGGTTTCTGGTTGGCTCTTTGGCCCTTTCTCTTTGAAGTGATAAATGGGACAAAAGTTGTCTTCTATGGAGATGATGTTCCAGCAAATGAACGTGTTCTGCTCATTGCCAACCACAGAACTGAAGTTGATTGGATGTATTTGTGGGACCTTGCATTGCGAAAGGGCTCCCTAGGCTGCATCAAATACATCCTTAAAAGCAGCTTAATGAAGCTGCCTCTCTTCGGTTGGGGATTCCACGTTTTGGAGTTCATTCCAGTTGAGAGGAAATGGGAAGTCGATGAACCGCTTATGTGCCAAAGACTTTCAACGTTTAAAAATCCTCGAGACCCCTTGTGGCTTGCTGTTTTTCCCGAGGGAACTGACTTTACGTATATCTTCCTTTCCTTTCTACTGTATTCCAATTGTATTTTGTTTAAATGAGTTCGGAAAGAAAGGCTGCTGTTGCCCAAAATCTTCCATTCCCTTTCTATCTTTATGGTATGGTTGCCAATTTCACAGCCAATTCCCCTCTCAAAATCATCATATTCGCTGATCCAGAAGCTTGTTTTGAACTTCCAAGTCTCATCTTGTGCTCTAATATGATGTGTCTGCACTTAACAAATTGGCAACTTATATGAAAATTACGTGCAGGGAGGCAAAATGCAAGAAGAGTCAAGAATATGCTGCTGAAGTTGGACTTCCAGTGCTGAAAAATGTTCTACTTCCAAAAGCAAGAGGTTTTTGTGCTTGCTTGCAAACTCTCCGAGGTTCCATTGACAGTGGTTCGTTCTTCAAAATCCGCTCTCTTTTTCTTTTCTATTAGTTATGGAAGTTATGGAAGATATTTTCTTGTTTTTGTTGCATGAAAATATGGTGGCTGTTCGATGGTTACCGCTGTGTATGGCTATATTAGATATAAGTTCACACTCAACTTTAAGCTGAGAGCCAAGCATGTTATGTGTGATACTTTTTCTTTTCACCAGGATAAATCTTAAGAAATTTGTAATACAAAAGTGTATCTGAAATTATCATGTTTGTTGCAATAACTTCTGGTCCTGGTTTTGCATCTTTTTTTTCTAATGAAACTCAATTTATGCAGTTTATGATGTGACTATTGCCTACAAGCACCGGTTACCTACCTTTATGGATAATGTCTTCGGCCTCGGTCCTTCAGAAGTTCACATTCATGTTCGACGGATCCCTGTTGGGGAGATTCCCGCTTCCGACGATGGTGCTTCTGCTTGGTTAATGGATAAATTCAAGCTCAAGGATAATTTGCTCTCGTATTTCACAGGCAATGGCCATTTCCCTGAGCCAAGAGTAGAAGAACCACTCTCTGTCTTCAAGTGCTCAATGAACTTCATACTGGTCGTTTCCTTGACTGCCATATTCGCTTACATTACTTTCTATTCATTTTGGTCCAAAATTTATGTAGCTTTATCTTGTACATATCTTGCTTCCGTTACATATCTCAGAGTACACCCGGAGCAAGATTTAGGCTTTTTGATATCAATGTTCGTTGGCAAGAAAGCACGCACAGAATAACACATTCTTACAGGATACATGATTTTTTTCTTGTGGGGAAGCTTTTTCAAGTGCATCTACTGTTCTTAGATTGGAATAGAATTTTTGTGTAAACTTAGAGCATTAACAAGTTTGATATCTGGTCCCCATAAGCAAAGATGGGGTAGAAAATAAGTGAATGGAAATCTTTGCTTCTCTAAATTCTACTGTCTTTTAGCCTACAAAAAGACAGGCAGAGGCTGAGCATCAAAGGTTGCCTACGGCTATATTACTTGCTCATCTCTCTCATTTGCCTATCCTTTTTTCTGCATATTTCGTCACTTTGATGATCCTCAGCAGACAAAAGAAAACAAAACAAGAACTGTCGTAATTTGTAAATGGGGTGGCCCCCAGGGAGATTTATCAACCTCAGATTTTGACAATTTAACTAAACAAGACAAGAGATGGTGAAACCAAAACGCGTTATTATGCACCACCAGAGACAGAAACAGATGAACAGAAGGAGAAAAAGTTGCGAGATTTACTAGACGCACACCAACTGTTTGTTAAAAGTTCCAAACCAGCTATGGTTGAGGAAATTGGGTTAGGTGACCGAAAAAACAGCAAGCTGCGTAGCAATTTACAAGCTAGCTAATGCCTGCAGATTGGGCATGGAAGAATTATGAAAAAAATAAACCCATTTTTGAAAAGGGGGTGGGTGGGCACAGGCACACAACACATGCTTTCGTTAACTGCTTATGGTCGTGGGGTGATTGTTTGGGATGTCGGCCTTCACGATTAGCTCACGCCCTTTCTTTGTTTCTGCCGTCTCTCGACACCTCCACTTTCCACCCCCTCTCCCCCATGACCCCATTTTTTTTGCCATTTCTGTTTGGTTTTGGCTAAAAACTGAAACCCCATTCTTTCACTTTCACCAGTTTATTCAAGATGTTACAGTCCACGTGCCCTCCTCCACTGCTCACGAAAAGATTGGTTCAAATATCTTTTGCCATTTCTAACCAATATAAATACAGAGCTCTCTTCTGCTTTTCTCTTCCAACCAACCCCTCAAATTTCTCGTTTTCTCTCTGCAAATTCCTTGGATTCTTTACAAATATCAACAATGGCTTCCCTATCAGCTCTCTTTCTTCTCTTACTTGTGTTTTCTTTTGGTAATGGTGAATGCTGATTGATTATCCATCTGGGTTATCATAGTTTTTTTGTTTTCTTCTGTTTTCATTGTGGGTTCTGGTTAATTCGATGATGATTCGAGTTTTTTTGGTGGGATGTGCTATGTTTCAGGAAATGTGGCATTTGGGACTGTTTTTACTCTTCAGAATCATTGCAGCTACACTTTATGGCCGGGAACGCTCTCCGGCAATGGTGCGGCGGTTCTTGGCGATGGCGGTTTCCCTCTGGTTCCAGGGGCTTCTGTGCAACTGACGGCGCCGCACGGCTGGTCCGGCCGGTTCTGGGCACGAACGGGCTGCGTCTTCGACGGCTCCGGCAACGGGAAATGCCAGACGGGTGATTGCGGTGGCGCACTTAAATGCACCGGCGGCGGCGCGCCGCCGGTCACCCTGGCGGAATTCACCGTCGGGTTGAACAGCGGCGATAAGGATTTCTACGACATTAGCCTCGTGGACGGGTACAATGTGGGGATCGGCGTCCGGGCAAGCGGCGGAACCGGCGACTGCCAGTACGCCGGCTGCGTGGCGGACTTGAACGGAATCTGCCCAGCGGAGTTGCAGGTAATCGATTCCGGGTCCGTCGTGGCCTGCAAGAGCGCTTGCGCCGCCTTCAATTTGCCGGAGTTCTGTTGCACCGAAGACCACTCGACGCCGCAGACATGCCCGCCGACGCAGTACTCGGAGATGTTCAAGAACGCCTGCCCGGCGGCGTACAGCTACGCCTACGACGACGCCTCCAGCACGTGCACATGTTCCGGGTCGGACTATTTGATTAGCTTTTGCCCGTCGGGTTGATAATTAAGTCTACATTTGTTTTCTTAGGTTGGGTTTGCAAAATTGATTAAAGAAAACTAATTTGATTGCTGGATTTGGAATCTCCATTCTACAAAATTTACATAATTTATATATTAATCATTTAAACTTTAAGTGTTTATTAAAATATAGTGTTGTATTTGAACTAAAAATATAATAAATGAGCTCAACATAATAATAGTAGTATTATTTTTTTCTAATAAAAATCCCTCTATCAATAAAAGATAATTAATTATAAATATTATTTAAACACCCATTTGAAACCTCACTTATTTTAATTGGGATCTTGGTAATTTAAGAAGCAAATCTTACAAGGATAGGTGATTGAGTAAACTAATCGACCAAAATTTGATTGATGGATTATAAAGTTTTATATCATCAAATGATCAATACTTATTTACCATTCTTAACTATTTTGAATCATGAATCAAAAATCCCTTCTATTAATAAAAGATAACTGCTAGCATAACTTAAATAAATCATTACAAAAAATAGTAGTTAAAAAATTATTTACAACTGTAGCAAAAATTATACACACAAAAGTCAATTAATTAATGTGATTACATTTAATGAGCAATTTCTTTTTTCTTTTTCGAGTTCAACAATTGGAGAGGTGAGGGATCAAACCATCGACCTTTGAGATGATAACAAATATCTTATCTACTGAGATTATCTCAAACTTACATTTAATAAATAGTTGCTAAACTTATGATTCATCATCATTTAGTAAGTAAAAAAAGGTCTATTTTTTTCCCTTTAATGGCAAAATTGATGCATTAAAAAAGAGAATTGGTTGGGAGTTGGAAGCTACAAAGGCCAACAAAGACATGAATCACCTGTCTCTATAGACTTTGGCTTTCTTTGTGTTACTTCCAAATGAATCAAATTTTTTTGTTCTTTTTAATTTAATGGGTCTTCTTGTTTATTTCTTTCTATCTATCATTCTCTTGGTTTGGTATCATCATCCATCTATTATTATATCTCAAGCATTCTTTCAATTTGATTCTCATGTGTTCAATGCATTAGACAAATTTGAACCAAAAAGTAACTAAGGACTTCTTTTTGTTTTTAAGATTATTGCACATTTTGAAATTACTTTGTCTAAGCCCTAGTTTTTTTGCATAAGAACTAGAAACTTGCAAAAACAACTTTTGAATCGTAAGAATGGTTATAATCGTATTTTCAAATTTTAATATAAGCAATTACCACTCTTCCAAAATTATTAAATTGTTGCTAATAAACATTGCTACGTCACTGCAAGTTGAAAATTATGCAAAATATCCTTAATTATGGAAAATGGAGGAATTTTTTCCTTACCACCCTTAAATATTTGACAACTCATCATTTTCTAAAATCAAATATTTAATGGTGGTAAGGACAAAGTTCTTCCTTACCATCGAGGAGACATCCTTAATTATCAGGGTTGTTATAATTATAATATAAATCCTAAACCATCTCTAGATGATGAGGTTTGTCAAATCATATCATTAAATTATTCAACCTAACAACGAAATGGTTTACCATTTTCTAAAACCACTTATAATTGTCAAATATTTATGTATTGTAAAAATCGCTCCTAAACATACCCTAACACTTCTCCATGATCTAAAGTGATTTTAGAAAACGGTGAAACTATATGCCAAAACCGAACAGGCTCTTATATTGCGCTGAAATTTAACTACAACAAAAAAAATAATAGCTCAAATTGAAAGTTCAAAGATGCAATTGCAACGAACTCAACGGTTACCTAACCAAGTTTTGTCCCAAAATACACAACCCTGTTATGAAAACTAGCTCCTAAGTTTCAGGCTCTCCCATGATTTTCCATGCCTAATATTCTTAACATATTAGCAAAAAATTTCATCAGTCCTCAATTCTAGACAGCTGACAAAATAATGCAAAAGTAGTAAAAGGAGATACATAATAGAAAGAAAGAGAAAGAAAGCTTCTTTTTTTTCTTCTCTCTTTCAAAGGCCTTCGGCCAGTTTATGTTGTACATGAACAAAGCTTTTTCCACCTTCACTTTTCTATTTCCTTTTCTCATGGTTTTCATACACTTACAAATTCTCTCTCTACAAATAGCTTTCATCTTTGAAAGCCTAAAACTTGGCAACTTCTCAACCCAATTTTTTCCTTAAATCATTTTGGGCTGAGCACAACTGAGAACCTAAAATCTATGGCATTTGCATTGCACTGCCAACTCTATCCTAAGTCAAGACCCCTGGTAAAATTACAAACTCGATTGATAATAACAAAATCGAAAGAAGGAAAAGGAAAAAAAACCCTACTACAAGTAACTATTTTACAGATGTTCCTTTTGAGGAGCTGTTACTTACGAATAAGTTACTGCGCAGTCGATTAAACCACGACAATTTGATCTCACCGGAGCCCGTGCACTGCCCTTCGCCTTCCTCCTCACTGCTGAAGAGGGTCTGGTCGGAGCAGTCGAGTGATGCTCCACAAGCTAGATTGTATGACTGACAAGCCGAGTGGCATACTCGGAGTCTGTTGTCACCATCTTGATCGCACTTTTGTATTGAAATCTGAATACGAAAACAACAAATGTAGAAGGGAAGTGAAATTTTGGAGCAGAAGATGAAGTCCATTTATGAAAGTAACATAGTGTGCTGAGTCCTATATCATGAAAAAAGAAAAGGTGCTGAAATAGGTTTGCTATAAAGAGGTGGTAGACCACTTACCCAGCAAGCCAACTGCTTAGCCGCTGCATCGCAGTAGCTTCCGCCAAAGATGTTAAAAATTTTCCGGGCACCACCAGGGAACAAACGGTGGTAGTTTGGCATGACGACAACTTCCTCGAGCTGCTGTAGGATACTCGGTTCACTGGGTGCACAGTGTTGGCCAGTCATATCCCTTTGCAATACATTTTTGCAGACTGAAAGACTCGAAAGAAGCATGGAGCTGTTCTGGCATGAATAGCCAGCATAATCTGAACAACGGAACTCGCAGACGCCATTATCACAGACACCTCCATGGAGGCTACATTGCTCATCACAAATAGCTGAGATCATGCCAAAGTGCTTTGTTAAGTTCAAAAGTAGAAATGCGAGCTACAATAATGTCTACCACAAGGCCCAATTTATGTACATGAAGAATTTTATTTATTCATTTCTTAGTAACCGAGGTATCTCAAAAGCACACTCTTTGTATTATGTTCATCCCCACTAATCTCTGTTAAGACCACAACCAAAAAGAGGTAAATAAAGGATATTACCATTCATGGTCTCATTATTCATTTTCCCCCATATAAGCAAAATGATCGTTTAAAAAGATCTAAGAATGTGAAAAGAGGATTACCAGTGGAGCAGTCGATGCCAGTGTAACCGTTTCCACATTCACAAAGTCCATTAGAAAGACACCTCCCATTTCCACTACAGTTACTAGGACAAGATTCTGCAACATATATCAGCTCGACTTAATTTATAAGTAAAACCCAGGCAATCACATTGAAATGTAGAAGTAATACAAGAAATATAATAGATGCTCACGTTCGCTACAATCATGTCCATGATAGCCTAGAAAGCAGAAACACTTCCCATCAACACAATCTCCGTTGAAATTGCAGGTATTGGGGCACTTTCCAGGCACTGAAACCGAGTCTTTACTGCAAAGTTCATGATATGCAGGGCAGACTAATTCACCTATAGTAAGAGCGTTGAATTGATCGTGAGACTCATTGGACAAAAATTATTCCTAAAACAGTCCAATAAGGGTAAGTACTTGCCATTAAAGCCAGGGAACTGAACTGGTCCGCCAGCTTCAGGACATACTTTCCACATACCATCCACAGCCACCTGAAAGAACATGATTAAATCAGATTGGAAGCATTAGTATAGTAGATACGATTTTCCTCTTTAAATGAAGCCTCATGCAATCATCCAAATGAAAAAAAAACTTTTTGTTCTGTCAGTTCATGTTCACTGCACAGCATGATTATTGCAACATCTATGCAGCACAGACTAGATATTATATAAAACAGTTCCCAAAACCAAAATCAACTTCAAATCCTTTCTTTTGCACGAGTTTGTGAAAACCAAATCAACTATGAACTTCTGATGTGTGCCTGTAATATTTTAAATAACATCATGGGTAGGACTAGAATGCTAAAACTTGCAATATACCTCCAATGAATTATTAGTGCACCTATGTTGATAACAACCATTTCCTTGGGTCATAGAACCTCTTACAAACCCAGTTCTGACTAGGGATGAGGCCATACACCTGCATATCCATTAGAAGAGTTATTGTCACCACCAAGATTACGTTTTTTCTTCACATTGCAAATGTGCATAAACGATAAGCAGTCTTACCTTGAGTTACTTCCCCGTACTTCACCCAACATTCTGTCAGGTGCACGTGCACTGTTGGTGTCAGTGCATGACCCATCCGAGTAAGCCACAAAGTAAGTACAATAATCAGCCAATGACGACTGTCCACCTACAGTATAGAAGTTAATATATTATATATTGATGGAATTTTACATATGAAGAGTAGAGTTTACTCGACTTCAAAAGGAGAAAAAGAATGACCCTCACAGTAACGGATTTCCAATTCAAACCATTTACAAATTATATAATCTTATTCGGCAGATTGGATACCTTATGAACACTAAATAGTAAATACTCACCCTTGTTAGGTTGGGGGAAATATCGAGCCCACTGAGGGAGGTCCCCACTATAGCTAACAATTGGACAGTAACCCTCTGCTTCCCTATTATATGTACATCCTGACAACTGTGTAGCGTTGCAATGGTATGCCCCCTTCCAGAGGTTGCAGGGGGAAGTGACGAAATCATTACCTTGATTGCGACCCCAATCAAGACGATCTGCCATGCTATAGTTGGCCTGGTACCATCCACTATCTTCCAATAAAGCCAGTGTCATTTTTGAGACCACAGATCTTGTATCAACTGAACCAGTCATAATTTCATTCATCAGAAGCCTTTTCTCCCAGTGAGATCCTGAAAGTAAAACATTGAGTTATATGTCACTTCATGTAACATTGAGTTATATGTCACTTCATGTTAAGCATATTAGTTTTATGAAAAAAGCTATAATAGGTCAAGTGGACAGTGCCGGTTCATAGAGAACTCAGTGGGGACCAGAATAGGTGAAACGTAACAAAAAGAACTAAGAGTAAAACCTGAAGTGCCACGTCCTCCTCCATCTTCTAGCTCTAAACCTGAGAAATTCCCTGAAAATGCCTGCCAAGGAAACAGAGTTTTATTTGTTTTCTAGTTTTGAAACTTCTAAGGCAAAATACTTCCTAAACGCATGCCTTTACCCACACACACAAACCGGAAGGAACAGAAGGAAGCACTCACCCCATAATGATACCGCGAATGCATAACAACACGTGGAAGCACCACACGAGTCACTGTGCGGCCAAGTCTTTCATCCAAGATCTGCTCTGTTACCTGATACAAATAGATCAATTCAGAGGTCACTTCCATGTAATACAAAACCATTTAAACATTCTTAGAGAGGTGAAAGTGTTAAATTTATTTCTTATCCTTTCCTTCATCAAGTCATTTGCACTAGCTATAATTTACCTGACTACGCCTTCTTTTCCTCTCATCTCTAAAATGGGCAAAAGCATGTGGATCAAAACCAAGGACATGCATAACCTGTAAGGTATAGAAGAGAACATGGTGATGAATTAAATAAATGGCATTGTTATTAATCAAACTACACATATGAAACCCACAAACCTCGTGTATAAGAGTAGCTGAAAGTAAAGTCTCTGCTTCAGCAGTCAAATGCCGAGGTGCAACATTCACATGTCCTGCAAAATAAATTAACGTACTAGTTTCAAATCCAAACAAAGAGGTTTATATCTCATGTATATGTAGATAATTCTCCAATCCTTCAAACAATACTCTCTCAAATAAAAAAAGTTTACCAGCAATTGCACGGCCCCATTGATCACGTTCACACGCAACAGCCCAAGCAAGTGTGTTCCCCGTAGTAGGCCTTGTGGTAACTAAAAGAACCAAGTCTGCATTGGGAATACCCTCTGGAGGACACATACAGAATGGTTAAAGCCAAAAGCAACACACCTTCAAGGGGCATTTAAAAAATTTATTAAAATACCTTCGACATATTCCCGAGGAAGCTGTACGCCTCCATCCTGTCCACAAGCAGAGTATCCACTTAAACGCAAGTTCCCCTTCACAGGTTCAACAGCCAATGCTCTTCTGAACCAATCTGCTGTCTGACCTAATGCCTGCATTGAACAGCCTTATAAATCAATTTCCTTGATTGAGTTAATGTTCCAAGAAATAGTTATGAACACAAAGAATGCAAATGAAAAATTGATATAGATATGGAGTGCCTTTTTCTTATCAAAATAAACGTGATAACTTAAGAAATGAAAGAAATCAAACAAGCTGAAAAGGAAGAAGGATTGATAAAATATCAAACAAAGCATGATAAATGAGAAGACTAATAATACTACATAATACCTTGTGCAGACGATGCTTTTTGTCCTCCCCAGATATATCATCAAAAGTGCAATTATACCAGCAGTCACCCGAAATTGGAGGGTTGCTGTGAGGATTGCAAGAAGGAGCACCCGGAGAGGAAGTAGTGACAGGAGGTTCTCCAAGCTGCTATGAGAAAAAAAAAATACAACATAGACACAGAAAACTCGTAGTCAATATCAAAATTCTGTGTTCGGCTTGGGCACACGTAGGAGTCAGAAAGTTTCAAGGTCCAAAATCACCTTCACGATGTCACCAACTTTTTGGCAATCTCTATCAGGCGAGTGACCAACAGCATCATAATTCAGATATATTCTGATAGGTTGTCTTGTAATTTTTTGCGGATCTGATAATTCAGGAACTGCAAGCAATGCTCTACCCTTTCGATGAAGGGGTTTTGTGGTACCAGTCACATCGTAAACTTGGGGCGTAACAGAGTATACCTTCAGCCCAGGTCGCCTCTTTTGTTCTAGTATCTGGTCATGGATGCAAGAGTGTGAAACAACGTTTTCAGCTCCCCTTTCCAACCGGTGTTCTTCAGATTTTGCATATGTAACATCCAAAGCCAGAAGAAGTAATATCTGAACAAGGAGAAAATAAGCTAAAAATTATAATTCCAAGAATATCCAAATATATAGTTTGCAGTCAAAACTAAAACAATAAGTTTCGACAGGCAAAAAGAGGAAACTTAAACTCCAGATTTCTCTACCTATTAGTATGCGCAACTCTACCTATGTCTTGTCTTGAAAATCAGATCTTAAAGATAACAGATCAAAGAAGAAAAATCCTTTAAACTCAATTAAATTTAGAGGTCTCCCAACATTGTACAGAAAGCTCCTTCAACCATAAGAAGAAGAAATCAGCTAAACGGAGAAAATCTGGAATGTTAAACAGAAAAGGAAAACGAAACAACACTTTCAAGCAGTAACTCCCATCCCTTGACTTTAAAAGTTAAATAAATGAACTCCTGGAAGAGAGAGAGAGAGAAGAGATTTGGATGGTAAGGACTTAAGAGATGGGCTAAATTACGAATAATTAGTAAAATCCAGACTTTCCCCCAAAAAAAAAAAGCTAATAATTCTTCACAGCAGTTTAGTTTTCTTGAATTGTTCTCTGTAGAAAACGCACACCCACGACTGCTTCAAACGTGCAGTGGCATTGCCAGTGCAACAATTGCAGAACGCCCTCTCCTTCCAAATAATTTCCAGACCCAAAGAGTGGACGAGGAATTGTTCACATTTAGAGAAGATG
>NW_019104518.1:1088824-1102879 GCF_001995035.1 Momordica charantia | reverse complement strand
GTCACAAGAGCTCACCTCAAAAAGAACAACGGCGAAGCGGATCTTAGCATCAAATTTACGAGCAGTGCATAGACTACAGCGCAACGTCTCCTCCATTAAGGGTGGAAGACTGAAACACAAGCAGAATCAATCCCATCAAATCGCCGGCGATTTTCCGATCGGCTCCAAAACCCAGTAAAACCACAGCATTTCCAAGTAGTAAAATGAAACACGGAAGATAATGTGCAGCTAATGGAGAGGCTGAGGAGCAGAAATGGAGGTGATTCGAAGCTAGTGGTGAAAGAGGGAACGTGGGGGTCCTCGATTTCTCCGACCCAGTAGAAATTTTAGGACTGATTCAAATCTGGAGCTCGTCAACGTGCGGCTAAGTGACCCCCAGAGCACGAATTTGGTCCAAAACAGCACCCTCTGCTCTCTCAGAAAAACGATGAAAGAGAAGAAGGAAACAGTGACAGTGAAGGGAAAGGAAAGCGCAGGATAGAAGAAAAATCGAAGGGATTGAGTGGGGGTGGGTGGGTGGGGAAAGATTAAATTTACACTCAAAAAATAAACAAAAATTTTCCCTGTCCCTTTAAAAGAAAAAAAATCCAATGCCTCAAGAAAATTAAAAATATATATAAAAATATCTGGTCGCTACCTTACCTTACCATACATTGCTTAGAACTACAAAAAAAACCCCATTTTACCTTACCGTCACGTCTGAATCTCTCTCTCTCTCTCTCTCTCTCTCTCAATTATACATTATTAGAACAATTTGGACTAAGTATCATTATTTATGTTCTTAATGATTTATTATCTCTAAAGTGTAGACTTTTACATTTTTTATAAAAAAGGTGAAGACTTTCTAAAATATACATAAATGAATATTTAAGAAACAGAGCGAAATGGTGATGATTATAAAGAAAAATAAATTTTTAATAATTCGTAGAAGTTAAAAAATCACACAGCACGCATGATGTATATATCATCAATATAAAAAAAAAAGTTGGAGATTTGAATTTTTACCTCACATGTTGTTTTACTATATTTATATATTATAAATTACAAAAAAAATACCGGTGAACTTTGTCATTTGTTTCAAAAATATTCTTACAATTTCAAAAGTTTCAACATCAGGCTTTACATTTGATAACATTTTTCGAAAATACCATTTAAGCAAGCATTCATTAATATTTTAAATGAAAAGTTGATGTGGCTGAATCAAGAATCACCTGACAATTAACATGTTTACTTATTAATATTTTTATTTTACCCTAAAAGTTTTCTTACGTTTCTCCATCATCTCCCAAATTTTACCCTACTCATTTTTTAAATATGGTAGTTTCTTACCCATTTCCTCCTTAATCCAAACAAACTTCTATACTAAATGTTCATGTGATTCCATATTTTGTCATGTCATCATTTTTCATTCAAATATCAATAAATTAAAACGTTTAAGAAACTTTTAAAGTAATAAGGGTTTTTTTAAAAAAACAAAATCCAAATATCATGGTTGTTTTTTTAATTTAATCTATATTATTTATTTAAAAATATAAAAATAACAAAATTTACACCCCCATAATTTGTAAAACATGCAACCAATATGTGTTACTTTAGAAATGATAGTAAATATATATATATATATATATATATATATATATATATTTTGTTTATAACTAAAACTGGCATTTCTTTTATATATGAATTATTTTTTGCGCATCACATTTATTAAGGACCAAATTTGACACCCACTGCTTTATCCAATCTCTAAGGATTAAACAAAAAAGGAAATCGATGCATATATACGGAATCAGATGTAGAGTGAAAATTAAAATCTATCTTTTCAATTTTTTATTTTTTAATATTTTGTTCGATTCTTCAAAATTATGTATAAAGAAAATGTAGTTTGGTCTGTATTTCTTAAACAAACATCAAATTTGTCCAAAAAAAACAAACAAACAAACATCAAACTTTGTATTGAAAAAAATTACAAACAAACATCAAATTTATTAATGAATATCTTGAAATTTGTTGTAAAATAATATAAATTCAAATAATAATTAAAATTAAGAAGAATGGGTCTAAAAATCGAGAAGAATCAATTACTTGGTCGACTTGACGCAGTTGCCGAGAAGATGGAAGGGGAAGGGGAAGGAATCGAAGCGATCTTATTAATTTCTTTGGATGAATAAAAGCCTTCGGGAGAAAAAGGAGCGCCATGGAAAAGGTAACTTTCTTCTTTTCGTTAGGTTGAAGAATCGCATTGATTTTGATCAAATTCAAAGCTTAGGGATAGGGATTACGTGAGTAAGCTTACTTGGTTTCGAACAATTGGCTAATTTTGGTTCTGCATTTTCTTCAAACCTACTTTTACAAGCTTTCATTTGAGAATATTTAATTTCTTACCATTTTCAAGCCCTCCACCCCACCCCCATGTGATACCTATTTGGGCTTTCTTTATCTCTCTGATTCTTTCTTCACAAAATCCAAGCCATGTGAATTGTTTATAGTAAATCAAAGGAACCGTTGAGAGAGGGGAGTCTGGAGGAGGAGAAAAATTTAGCAGAAAATTCTACGTACGGAACCTGTTTGTGAAAATGTCTGAGAGAGAAAAACCAACATTTTTCAGGACGTGGACAGGGGCTCTGTTTTGTTTTATTTTATTTTTCTTTCTGGGCATGTTTTGACTGTGGAACTGGAAAGGGACTTGGGGATCCAATCCACTTTGCTTTAATCGCACAATTTGCTCTTGCTGAGTGGAAGGATTTGACTGCAACTCATGCACACAAATAATGGTTTATTATTAATATTGTTAGTAGCCTGTCTGTCTAAATCTTTATGTCAATTATTAGAACTTCCTTCCCCCAGTCTGGTATTTACCCACTAGCTAGCTTTTTAGGGCTGAATCTTTTGTTAACTTTCTTTCAGATCTATTAAAAAAAATTGACCCAGATCTGAATCCAACCTCGATTCATTGATACCCATTTGAATATTCAACTCATCCAACCAAACCAAACAGTTCCTTCCATTAAAAACAAACTGTTCTTTCTTTCTTTTTTTATTTCAATTTAGCTGTCAGTAAATTCCTCTTCAACGTCAAGTGTCCTTGAAATTGTTAGGAGTAGTTGAATCAATTCTGTGTAACTGAACCCTCAATCGTCACTGATTCTCACGCCCCCCAAGCTTTATCCAGCTCCAACTTTCCCACCATTCTTTCCCGAGAAAGTGAAAGGGCCAAGAAAAGTTAGGTCGGGGAGATGATAAAGTTTTTGAACGTAAAACAATGGTGGGTGTGAAATCTGTTTTGATGTGGGAAAAAGTAAATGGATTCACGATCAGAATCATCCACCATTGGAGCAGACCAAACAACTTCTAACTAATCAATTTCTCCCCCATGGCTATTTCCCAATAACCAATAATAAAGCTTTGTTTCAATTTGCTTAGCTTAATTTGGTGAGGGCAGTTGGGTCAGTGCGTCTTGACATCATTTTACCAAATTAACTTTAATCACCATTAGGTTGCCTACTGTGCTTGATGATGGTTGCTTTTCTTCAATTAAAGATAGATATTTTGATATGCAAATCATCCCATTTATATCTCACGAATTTTATTAGGAAAAAGTTCACCAAAAACCTACTCATGCAGTTATCATAAACTCTAAATTATACAAATAAATGGGATGAAGATTCAAACTCGTGGCCTCTTCGTCAGAGACATAGCTCAATTACCGTTGAGCTAAGCTCATAAACTCTAAAATTCATGCCACTGTATTCAATCCAAGATTTGTAATGATCATATGAGTGTTCTTGTATTTTATTGAGATGAGATTAATTTCGTTGGTGTTAGATTTTCGGGTTACATGGAGCCCTTATTCTTCTAAATTTAAGTGCTCTAGTGCTTGAGTAATACTTTTATTTTTCCACTTGATTTAAGTAGATGTATATTTGGGTGTTAAATGGTTATGTGCATTTTTCTAGCTACTCTAAAACTTTTAGCATATATATTTTTAATTTTTAAACTTTATTTGATAGTAACTGTAAGTTTTGTTTTAAAAGTTATTTTAAAAATTTTAGTAAATTTGACCCATGATGGCCACTCACTTTAGGAATTAGTAATTCCTATGTGTTTCCCAACACCAAATGTTGTAGGGTAAGACGGTTGTCTCGTAAGATTAGACACTCACGGATATAAAAAAAAAAATAGCCCATTTGAACAACAAGTCCTGGGTTTATTAAGACTAATATTGTTTGTTTAAAAAATTTAATTAAGATTTATTTTAATTATATAGAACACAATTATTGTTTTAATTTAAAGTAATGGAATAAATAAATCTTAGGCTATCATTATTAGAGGTAGGTTTGGAATTTTGAGATTATATAAAAAATAAATAGGCCCAAAAAACAATTCTTTTAACTATCTCACCTATTAATATAGTATACATAAATATGCCCCAAAATTAGACGTTTAATTTATTGTCTGGATTTTGGGTTAATTATTGATTAGTTTTTCAGCAAATTTCACAACTTGACTTTAAGGAGAGTATTCAATGTCCTGCTTATTCAAGTCTAATATTTTAGATGATAAAATTAGAATTCTAAGGTTTAAAGTTAGTTCACCATACTAACTAAATTGAATTTTGCCCAATTTATTATTGTGCGATATAGTGTTTTTTAGGGGGAAAATTCAGTCCAGACTTTTCTTTTAGGTGAGATTTTTCATATATTTGGTTGACATACACTTTTATTTTCCTTTAATTAATTGATTAAATTAAACTTCCATTTGAAACAAAAGATGTGGGTTAATAGATGAAGAAATAGAAGCATGATTAGAGATTTGATGATCAAAAAGAAGATTCAAAGGACATAACAATAAAGAAAAGATGGGTTGGAAGTGGAACAAATGGGTGGGTGTGTCAATTGGAGGGGCCATTTTAAGTACCTTGATAATTGAGAAGCCCTACTCATGGCCCTCCCAAAAATTAAATAAATAAATATATATATATATATATATATATAGAAACTTCCAAAGGGAGGGAGGGAGAGGATTGTTTTGTCAATTGTTCTTATAAACATTTTTTATTTAATTGTTTTCTAAGGTAATTTTGAGTGAGTTCTACAAATGAAGATTATTGCCCATATGAAAATATCATTCATAATCTTGTAGTTTTAGTTTAAAGTAAGACGGGTCGTTCAGAATAGACAAGGATATAGATCTTATTTTGGAAAAATTATTTTAGTTTTGGTCGTTAATTTTTCTTTATTATTTAATAAATTTATATATTTGTCTAAAAATATGACACTTTTAATTAGCATGGGCGCATTCAAATATACTTTCATACATTCATTCATAAAATAAATGAATAAAAGACGCGTTGATATCAAGTTTCTATAGAATGATCTATAGTATATAAAACTAAATGAAATAGTTTGGAGTCGGGAGACCATGAAAGTTCATAAACCGAAACATAGTTTAACCCTTTTTAAAATAAATTGTAAAAGAAAACTTTATTTTAGAATGGTATAAACGACCCTAAATTATTAGAATGAGACTGAACCAAAAATAATAATGATGTGGTGCCCCGTATGGTGGCATAGAAATTTTCTTCAATTGCTTTTTATTTCCTCCTCCATTGACAAAAGAGAAAAAGTGGGCCTCTGCCTTTGGGCCCAACTTCCCTCTCTCAGGACATGACCCCTCAACCTCCTGCCCTAATTTCTGAAATTTCTTATAATTTTTTTTTTTTGTAGGGTGTGTTAATTCCCAGATGTGGGTCCCATACAGAATAACCAACCATACTATAAACAGAAATTAATAAAGATGATCGTTCAACAACATTTTGGGGTGAGTATTGGAACTAAGTTGGGATATATGTGTTAGGATATATGCCATGGAATTGGATCAAGTTGTACATCATTGAATCTCCAGAAAATTTGTAATAATCTTTTTTTTCTTCTTTGCTAGATTTTTTTTATTTAAATGATTTTCTTTTTTTTCGTGTTTGAATTATATTTCATCGTAACTTAAACACCCTAAAAATGTGAATTATCATCAATCATGTGTACGTAGTTCATCATATCAAATCGAGGAAATGAAAGGAAAAAAAAAAAACGTAACGAATTTTAAGAAGATATTAAACTTTAAAATAATAGGAAATTAAGGACAATATTTAGTTGAATGGGACAACAAAATTGGTGGGGAAACAGTCAGATTTATGATTTGTCTCCAGATTAGGAGGAAGAGCTGTTTCCACAATTTGTTGAAACAGCTGCCACTTCCTATTATTTTAATCTATATTTGTTTTTGTATAAATGACTCTTACACTAATTAAAAAAAAACGTTATTATTTTCCTTTTTTTTTTTTTACTTATAAACTACTTTTTTTTTCCTTTTTTTTCCTCCCAAATAATGGTACAGGTAGAACCTGGTTAGAAAGTCCAGTTGCCCTATCACCAGTAGGTTTTTTGACTTCTAGACCTTTACTCCACGTGGATTTAATTTAATTGGATTGGTCAAATTCAAGTAGTTAGCAATCTATTTCAATCTATTGATAGTTTAATAACCACAATAAAACAAAATTTGTGACCATTTTATTCATATCTTAGAGATATAGAAGATATAACTCAGTATGATACATTTAAAAATATATTTAATTAGATTAGAGGGTGATCAGAGGAACTTAACGTAGTTCCAAATCCAGGATTTGAAATTTGAATTCGATACATGAGACCAACACAAATTTTTTCTTTCTTAGAAAAATTCCTCTGGAGATCCTCAAACCTAAAATTGTTCCAAATCTCTCTCATTCGGATGTGGCGTTGGTTTGGTTTATGTACCCTACATTATTCCGAGACCCAATTAAAAAAAAATATATATTCAAAAGAAAGACATCTAGAAATAAAACATTAAGGAACTTTAGAATGGATTCAAATCTCATGATTGGTAATACCTTTTTCACTTCCTTGTGTTTTACATCTTAGCTTTTACAGAAAATAATAATAATAATAATTTACTATATTATGCGATGTAATGTTTTAAAACTTTAGGGGTTGGAATCAATTTGTTTGATTCTTTTTATGAGGATTTCACTCTAGGGGTTGGAATCAATTTGCTTGTGTTTTTTTTTTTTAATTTATTAAGAGGATTATTTTTAATCGAGTCTATTTTCTTAATAAAAAGTATTTTTATTTCATCTCTTATTTCTGTTACCTTTCCTTCCTTTCTTCCATCTTGATATGTGTTTTTGGACCGTTGAGTCTACCATTTTAATCGGGCTTATTAAATACAAAATTCAAAATTAAAGAGAGAATTGAGTAGATTAAAACTATAATTTAACATTTTTTTTTCTCTCTAAATTCTCTACAAATGCCATAAAATTATATTTGGAATAAAAAAAATTAAGCTCAAAAATTGAAACCTTAATTGACACATGCAAGTACACATTGAAATTTGTATATCGTGGCAGGTAGATAGTGACATGTCAATTGTTTTTTAATCTAAAATTAATTTATATGCTCATATATTTATCATTTTTTAATATAAAAATATATTATAAAATGGTTATTTATAGTTATAACTTATAGTGATATTTTAGAAAAACGTACCTCACGAAGCTGATTGAATCATGAATGAACCGGTGAAGGCCAAAGTTGTAAATACCCATGCGGAAGCGATGTCACAAGAAAAACAAACGGGCTTCATCACGGCCCAACTAGCTCTAGCGCCTGGGCCATTATAAGGCCCAATCCACAATAAGGTTCCAGTAGTACTTGGGCCTGGGCCTTTAGCTACTTATCTTTCTAAACATTTTTTTTTTCACTTTTCTTGTCATTTAGCTACTTAATTCCTGTATGGCTTCTTAATTTTGTGTCTTCATTTGGATTTTGATGACTCCATTCTATATGAAATTATAGCGACATAATTTAATTACAACAGTTTTATAAGTTTGGAGTTATTTTCTAGAATTAAAATTAAGTTGGTAAATCCAATATTCTTTTCGCCTCTTTAATAGTAAAATAATTTTGATAAAAGTGTTCAAAATATATACACAGTGAATTTAGAAAAAAGGCTTAAATATACCATCGTCTTTCTATTTTAAGTCATTATCAAGTTGGTTCTTAATTTTTTAACTTATCTATTTACCATGTATTAAAAAATTTTAGTTAGGTCATTTTTTTGTAAAAAAATTGATACAACACTGAATGATTGTGTTATTCATATATCTAAATGCATAGACATGCTACTTAGAAGGTTACTTAACACATAAAACTCAATAAGTCCATAAGCAAATTATGATCTGTGCTATTAACAAAATCCATTTATTAAAGTGATATGTCAAAACTGTATGTTTACATGTTCAAATATATTCCTAATAATAAGATAAAGTATAAAATGCACTTGTAATATAAGCTGAATAAGCAATAAAATATGGTGGCTCTTTCGAACTGTTTCATCTTGATTGGATCCATTTTTTTTTATCTAAAAAATAATTGGTAATGAAAAGAGTAAATCAGATAATAATGGCCTGGAGCTAATCAAACATTTATAAACATTTATAAACTTTATTGATTTTTCCATCTAGGATCCTTAATCCAAGGAGAGAAGTAGAAGAGGAGAGAGAAACGTAGGGGGACAAATTAAAAACTAAATTTCAATTTCAACTATCAAAGATGTCACTTTTAAAATTTTAAAGACCAAATAAAAACTAAATTAGAATACGGATTAAAAGTAATAGTTTTAAAATATATCAAATAGAAATTAAATCCAAACTTAGTGTGTTTTTTCATTCCATCCTATTTAAAATTGGAATTTCTTGCGATATTCATGCAAAAGACCTTTGCCTCTCCCTTCTTATTATTAATTTCTTTTTAGTACAATAAAATATGAAGGGGAGATTCAAACTCATTAGAGATTTGAGGTATATATCAATTATCGATGAGCTAAGTTCGTTTTGGCAAACTCACTACTTTTTGATAAGAAATAAATACCTTAACTAATTGAGCTAAGTTATTCTTTGCATCTTTTATAACTTAAATAATGAAACATCGATGATTTCAACAAGTAGTTCAGTTAATCAGTCAATCAAAATATACCATTAACTATTTTATAAATATTTTTAAATTTAGAATTTTTTTTAGTTCAACAACATGTGAAAATTGATATTCAACCTTCAATATTTTAGTCAATAATATATACCTTTTAGGCCCTCGACCACTTGAGTTAGACTATTTTTAAGTTGGCAAGCAAAAAAATGTCAAATTTAACTTTGAACTTGGCAAATGTATTAAATTTTAGGTTTAAAAAACACTTATATATGATCCTTGAATTTCATTGCAGTAACGATTTAGTTACTGAATTTTTGTTTGTAAGTATTTAGTTTTTGAACTTTGGATAACAATTTAGTCAGATTTTTCAAAACTTCATGGACATGCAGAAGAGAAAGACGAGACCCACTCGTCGGACCAAGACATAACTTTGACTTGTTCAAATAACAAACAATTAAGGTGAAGCAGGGTCAGGAACAACGAATCTCTTTATGATAAACAGATTCATTTTGCAAGTTCGGACTAATGACGTATACAATACTGGAATTCTCGATGTAGATGCTACATAGTGGGTTCTCATCCTTCAAAGACTACGAGCGTAATAGGAGCATCCATCGACAAAAGGATCACCCTAAGATGATCATCACATGGCTATTGAGAACGAATCAAATCAGATGGTTCTATTACGTTACTTTAGTTTATTACAATTTTTATTAATTCTGTATTTTAAAGTTTTCAATTTGAACACTACAAAACAAAAAATGTGTTTTCAAAATTTCCACCAGATTAATCTAAAAATAAATTTAAAAAATAAAACTGTCAAACAATTATTCACATGACATTCAATAAATTTGAGGGAAAAAAGGAAAAAAAAAAAAACAGAATCTTGTCATTTATATTTCTGTGTTTACAACTTATCAAAATACATGTATTAATAATGGGCTTTGGAGAAAGCCCATCCACGATCCAAACATCTCCACCTACCACAACCAAACACAACAAATCTGTCTCCCTCTTCTCCGGCACAGTTACGCGGCGGCACACTCAATCCACCGGCCGCGCAGGAGGACTCGGCGGCGGCGGAGAGGTGAACAGGAACGCAGAAGGAGGCGGCGGAGAGGTAAACCGGAACACCCACGGAGGCGGCGGAGAGGTGAACCGGAAGACCCATGGAGGCGGCGGAGAGGTGAACCGGAAGGCCCATGGGGGCGGCGGAGATGTGTGCGAAGGCTTCAGCTCCGGCGACGGTTCAGATCCATGGTCAAAGGATGAGGTGGCAATAGCCGAATCAGAGAAAAGAGGTAAAACCAGAAGAAACAGTAACCCTAAACCATTCATTTTTTTAATTTCTTTTATTTTTTTTCTGCCACTGTCAGTCTGTCACGTACTCTATTTATAGCCAAAACTACACGTTTTACATTTACCCATTTCCAAAACTGACCTCTCAACTATGGTAAACCTAGAAAATTACAGCACAGCCTGTAATTTAAAAACATTACCATTTTAAAAATCCTCTTAATATGGTACTTAATTTGTATAATTTTTATCATTTCAATAATAAAAATGCTTTCCGGTTGGAAGGGCTCCCATTTTAAATATTCACCCTATATTTATAATAATAATATATTAATAAAAAAATTGAAGGAGAGAATTGAATGGGTTCAAAGAGAGTGAACGGAAAAAAATAAAATTTATTAAAATTAATGTTTTGATATCTGAAGATTGGCATGCAATATAAACATGATTAATATAAAAAATGTCCGACCAAAGATCCTAATTTAGATTTGTGTAATTAAAGAATAAAAACTTGCGTTTATATATTTACTTATTTATTATGACATAAAAAATGTCATAATAGATAATATCTTGGAAGGATAATTCTTAATTTCATAAATGTCTCTAGTTTTCTAAATTTATATTTTTATATTTTTTCATGTAGGATTTTATTAATAACGTTTCTATCTTTATTTATTGTTTTTTATTTTATTATAATTTTAAAATTTAAAAGATTTAAATCCTTAATTTGTTATTATATTCATTTAATTATCGTGGCCCCGTTCAATTATTCAACCTAAATTCCTCACATTTCTCCCTCAAAAAAGATTTTATTCTCTCATCAATTAAGAACTTCCAAATTTGTTTGCTTCCTTCTCCGACCTTGATTTTTTTTCCCGACGTCTTCCTTTTTTTCGTGCATACATTCATCAACGTCAACAACATTGAAGTGCATACCTTCTATGTACATCTTCAGAGCTTCCATCAACGATAGATTTTTTCTTTCTTCTTTCCGTCGAGATTTTCTTCTTTCCATCGTCGAATAGACTTTCTGTCGACCTCGTTCCACGTTTCCGATGCTGTGCAGTGTGCTTCCGTCAACGAGGTATTTATTCCTTCAATTTTCGTCGCCGAATAAACTTTCCGTCGACGTCTTTAAACGTTTCCGACGCCTTCAGCGCGTTCCTCGTCTCCTGTTCCCTTCTGTTTTTACCATTGATACTTATTAGTCTTCCGTTAAGATTGATATATATGGAGATATATTTTATGTATGTGTACAGAAAATGTAAGTTCTAAACGTCCCACAGTCTTAATATTCCTGATTATATTCGTATATATAGGTATATATTGTATATGTGAATATATCTTATATGTGTATACATATATCTTATAATTCTGTAGAAATGGTCCTCCATAGCATTTGTAATTATCAGTGTTCCGTTAAGATTGATATATATGGGGATATATTTTGTTTATGTGTATAAAAAATTGAAGTTCTAAATGTCTCATATTCTTAGTATTCCCGATTATATTCATATATATAGGTATATATTGTATATGTATATATATCTTATAGTTGTATACAAGATATAAACGCATATATCCTATATATTTTTGGTGTTTTAATTTGTTTTGGAAAGTATTATTAACCTAAAATTATGGGATCTAAATTATAACCTTCCAATTAATCAATTTTGCATAATAAAATGAATTTAAAATTAATTTGTAAATACATACTATTTAAGTAATTTATATGATGGGTACCCTCCCAAATAGGGTTGATACATGACAAATTTGTAAATTCTATAATTCCATTCTTTTATATAATTAGGATCTTTAAATAGCCCATCAATGTACTAATCCCTCTAAAAATGTCCAACCAACTATCCTAGTCTATCGTATGATCCTAATAATTTAATTTTTACATAAATGAAGATATTCCAACCACATTTATTATAATTGTGCATTAGACCAGGCAGTTGAGATGTTTATTTTTTTGGTACAATAATTTTGGAACATGGGAGATGGAACCTTCGACCTTAAAAGAAGGAATACATTCTAATTACAGTTGAATTATATTCAGTTTGACATTAAAATATTTATTTTCTTTCTTTCCATCTGTAAAAGAAATAAAAATTGTGAGCTCAAAGTTAAATCTAATTTAAGATTTTGAAAAAGAAGGAGATTAAAAATGTATTTAATTATAAAATATAGGTTAAGAAAGAGAGGCGCCAACTACTACTTCCAATGGGGAACAATGAATGAAAGTTTGGAATCTCGTGCTTTGTGTAAATAGGGGAAGAGGAGTGTTTATTTGGAGGGAAACTCGGGAATTTCACAAATAATGATTACCACTAATTACTTTTTTTTTTTTATTTCTTCCTCCTAAACACCTATTATTCAATCTTAATCATGTACTATTATAACAAATTATAGCCAAAAAACATTATGATGGACCTACCTCTTATTTCTATTCTATTCGATTATTAAATTACACCTTCATCTTGAGCTAGGGTTTGTCTATTTAAGTAATATGGGTTGGGGTAACCAAATAATACTATTAAGATAAATTTTGAATGAAGTATCGTGATTTTATGTCTACTTTCTCCATATCTAACATGTATGATATGTGACATATCATCAACCATTAAATCCAAATCACTGATATATGACTAGGGATATTACTTTTTCGTACTGGGATGGGATTCGTCTCAACGGGACGAGAAATTCCTGTTCAGTTTCCCACAAGGTAGAGATGGAGGGACATTTTGTTCCTATTACCAAAATTGAGTTAGAAATGGAGAATGCATTCATTGCCTCTTCCTCTTGGTTCCTTGTTTTCTTTAGATGGTTTACATGGAAACAAACTGAAGGACCCTATTCAATTTAGGGTTTTTAGTTTTATTTTTTTTACCCTTCTTTGCATTTTCTAAAATATATAGAGTCTTAAAGGTGTATGAGAGTGATTTTTGGACTGTTTTTTATAAAGATAGTTTTTTTATTGAAATAACTAGAGAAAAGCATTAATAGCTACGTCAAAACATAATCCTCTTTCACCTTCTCTAGAAGCCAAACGGAGAATGAGAGAGCCAAAGGAAGGAACATCCAACCTCAAGCCTCTCTAGCAACAAGATGAGCTACAACATTTGAATCTCTACAAACATGCACAAAATCAAATGAGTCAATTAGACGTTTTCTACCAACTTATTAAAGTTAAAAGAAACTCATTTTACAATTTTTAGAGTGGATGGAAATACCTATTAAAGACATCCTTTTAAGTTTAGAGATTACAACTATAATTTAACTTTTTTAATCTCTTTTCAGAGTTCTCCACCAAAGTCAAAAAATGTGTATCTGGAATTAAAAAATTTTAGCTAATCATTTGAGATTGTATCGTGTATCATCTTCTGCACTAAAAATGAATAATTAAAATGAATATAAAATTTATAAAATATTCAACCCGCTATTGGAACTTAGAGGGATGAATAGAAACCTTCCCTCAGTACTCAGCACCAAAGGTGTATTTTATCCCAAAAAAATAATATATATATATATATATATATATAAATTACAACTTAGCAAAATTAATGAGTTAAAAAAAAAAGCCCTTGGCAAAATTAAGGTATTACTAATGGGCTTGGAAAAAGCCCATCCACGACCCAAACATCTCCACCTACCACAAACAGAACAAATCTCTCTCACCCTTCGCTTTTACTTCCTCTTCTCCGGCATAGTCACGCGGCGGTTCAGTCAATACTCC
>NW_019104518.1:1065758-1080831 GCF_001995035.1 Momordica charantia | reverse complement strand
ATATTTCTTATTACTATAGCTTCCGAGTTTTGTTTTGTTTTAGCATTGTATTTTTCTTCCACTAATAAATATTAGTTTAATTAATGTCTTTTATGTCTTATATTTTTTAATATATTATAGTTTAAATTTGATCTAACATAATTATCATGCGCTAATTTTATAGAAGAAAATGAATTTGATGAAACCAGCAAAATAAAAAGATTACATATTGGTGCAATGCTAGTCAGAATTTAAGTAGTATGTAAAACATGACAAAAAATATGGTTTTATAGAGTACCTTATGCGTATTTATCTTTTGTCAAACGTAGTGTCAATAAGATATTCTTCTTTTAAATTTCTTAAATAAGAGCTATTCAATCCTTCAAATTCGATAGATAAAGATAATTCAAAATGAAGAAACTAATACTTCTATTTCTCTTCGCAATTTCAATTTAAACCCATTGTCTCGTGATAATTACCAACTTTCTTTTTCTTTGGGTTTGAAAAACAAAAGATAAAGAAAAAATAGCAAAGAAAGAAGAGAACTTTGAATCGAATGTGTGTCCTTTTTTTTTTTTTTTGAATTATATGTGTTTGAGATTGAAGTGAATGAATTTGCAGAATTTCAAAATCCAAGGAATTGAATACATTATTACTTTTCAGAACATTGAAATTACGGCAAACTCTCATTCAGATTAACAATAGAAATTTAAATTAATTTAACTAAATTTAAAAAAATCATTTCTTTTATTTAAATAGTAAGAAATAGTATGGTATAGGGACAGAAAATTTTGTCTGAGATAAGTCACATCAGCAATAAAAGACAACTGTAAATATTATAATATAAGCTTTTCGAATAATCTAAAGGAGGAAGTCACACTGATTTGTGAAATTCAATGTCCAACCATGGAAGAGAACCGTTTATTCGTAGTTTTAAATACTATTTTTTTTAATTATCATTTAGTCTCGAATTTTTTAAAACATCAAATTTGATCCCTAAATTTTTAGAAAATGACCACTTTTTTCCTTTCAAAATATTGATACAAATTTTATACAAAATTAAAAACATTTAATATAAATTTTTTTGGCCACATTTCAAAAACTTTAGGAGGTAAAAATGTTTTGATTAAAATAAATGAACTAAAATAGTCATTTTTTTTAAAAAGTATAAGTCAACAGATATCTTGAATGCATATGGACTAAACAAGCAAAAATTAAAAATGTAAAGACAAAAATAGATGTTTTGAAAGTACATCAACCAAGTTCGAAAATACGATGACCAAAAGAGTATTTAAACCTTTTAAAATATATTCATGCATATCAATTTGTTCGATACGACGTTAAAGTCTAGAAAATTATAATATGCCAGAAGGGTGACTACGAGCTTGAGAACCGTGTAAGTAGGTTGATTTCTGGCAAAAAAAATGACGCTAAAACCACTAAAAAAAATGGATTGATAAAACTGATAAATTGATTGAATTGATTCGGTTTAGTTGGTTTTGTTGATCTTCCCAAAATTTTATTTTGAGTTTAAGGTGGAGGAATATATTTTTTTTACATTAAATGATTTTGATGTTTGAATTTGAAATGCAGGAAGAAGTTTTAGAATACTGATAATATGAAATGGGTGTTTAATGGGCATGTTTAGGGTATAAATTTGGACCTGAAAAGTACTAAAAAGGAAATAAAAGGCCCATTTAAAAATATAAAAATAATATCTTAAAAGTTCATAATGTGGAGTAAACACTACTAATGGGCTTCGCTAGGTTCGTTGGGATTAGTCCAGCCCACTGCAACTCAGCCAGCCCAGACCCAAAGTTGGTTCCCTCACGTCACGTCCTTCGGTTTGCTGCACAATTTTCATCATAAAATATTATTAGAAAATTTCAAAAACATTGATTAACTATCATTATTAATAATAAATAACAACTTCAGTTATTATAAAAAAATTTTAAAAAAAAAACACTAAGGAATTCCTTTGAAAATTGAAAACTAATTCAAATGTTCAAACGCTGATTCATTGAGCAGCTTTAAATGTCGAGACGCACATAATTAGGGGAAAAAATTCAATTATTTTTAGTACAAGTAAATTATTATGTGTCTCAAAATGATATTGACACAAAAAGTGAAGTCCGATCCCACGTTGAAAAAAGATGGGACCTAGTTTATAATAGACATGGGCTGTTGAAATACCACACTAACTATCTAGAAGCTTCTTGGAAGTTTCTACACATTTCTCTTATGGGTAATAGTTAGTCTTTCTAGATTATTCTTGAAGATTGTAAATAAATATCTAAAGAAAAGGATCTAGAAATATCTTAGACTTTCCCTTGGGTTCCAAAGGATTTTAAGATTTGAGAGGAATCTAGAAAGTTCTTTTTGCTTGGGCTCCAAGGATCTTTTTCCTATAAATAGGAGAGATGTTCATGTGAATCAAGTGAAAGAGTGTAGAGAATGAATCAAGAGAAGTGAGTGAAGAAAGATAGGAAAGTTAGAGAGTGTGAGATAGTCTTCCATTAAGAGTGTCCATATTTCTACTTTCTTAATAAAAGTATCTTTCTTCAAGCGATTGTCTGTTTCCTATTGTGTTAATTCATTCAACACTTGGTATCAAAGCTGCAAATATTGATATAATATTAGATCCCAAAAGCTCAAACGAACATCTTGTCCATCTTGAGAGTTACGTTAAGGATCTCACATGACCCCATGAATATTAATACTTAATAGTGAAAATTTCAAAACTTTTAACTATTTAACACAAATTAAGTTACCTCTTGTGTGGACGCACTAGAATATGGTGTTCGGGATAGGAATGGACTTAACAAGCAAAGTGACATCGAGCAATGTAAATTGTTTTTATAGACATTTGCATAAAGAACCTAAAATAAAGATGTATTTTTAAATATAATATAAAACTTTAAAATTCAAAAAACAGCATAATCCAAATCAAATAAATTCAAATTTATGCTCTAGTAACAAAAAGTTGTAACATATGACATGGAAGTAAAATTTTAATTCTAAGAAAATCAAACTTACAAATCCCAACATCATGAAATTTATAAAATATGTTTCACTAACGAACATACCCAAATGTGTCTCATTTTCCCTACCTACTATAGTTAGGTCCCATTTTCCTAAAATAAGAAATGCTATAGCAAAATGATCGAGTATATCTCAAAGTGTTTGAAATTGCATTATCAAAGTAAATTTAAAAATTTTAGAACACTTTTGAGAAAACTATAATAAAAAAAAGTGATCTTAAGAAAGCTGCCAAACTCACAACTTGACAAACAACATGAATTTATTAACAAAGGTAACCAGGCCTATAAGATTTCATTACATTACATGGATTTGAATAAGTTATGAATGAAGCCTTGTGAAACACTTCCAAATGTTATGTCTTCTAAGAAAGAAGTCATATCACCTACAACTACAAGACACCATAATCTCTACAAAAACCCTGTTCCTAACTCCTAACGTTACACATTATAAATGAAAAAACTACATTTAATCACACAAGACAAATTTATGGTATGTTTTCTAAGACTTTAATGATTCAGTACAATTTGCTAAAAACCCAATGTTACTCTAATGCCATTATTTAACTTACTTTCACTGCTCTCTGCTATACGTGTGAGAAGAAGATCAAGAAGATCTAAAATGGAAAGAAGCAAAGATACTTTTTCGAAGTCTTCTTCTTCTTCACTCGGCCAACGCTGGTCTTCTTCCCTCCATCCATGGCTGTTTCTTGACCATTTGACACCGTCTTGCTGAGGGAACTTGATGATGATGATGCACCTTCCAATCCATAGCCTGCTTTCTCACTTTGGCTTCGGAGTTGTTTCATGTCTGGTTCTTTTAAGCCCTCAATTGGAGGGCTTGAAACGACCACGGTGGAATTGGTTTTGGGATTCTCTTCAGCCGGTGATTCGCTTCTCTTAACGATCACAAAGGATTCTGCTTATGTAAAAAGGTGAAATAGTTACGGATTTCGCGCTGTTTACATCTAAATATCATATAACATGAGAGATCCAGTGGGATGCACGAGGGGAAGATATGTTTACATCTAAATATCAACCAACATGTGAAAACACATTTCGGAACAGTGAATCTACGGTTGAAAGCATGAGGTAAAATTTTATGTTTATGTCTAAATACCAACTCGAATGTGCAGGTGAGAGGCTCTTATTGACAAACAAAAGGGCAGGGACATCAATAAAGAGAAGTATTAACAGCTGGGGCATAAAATGACTATTCACGAATGATTCTCCCTATTAATGTTGATTCTTTGAAGTACAAAGTACAAACCAAAGAACAGCACATTCCAGGATAATTCAGATAACCATAAAGCTGAACGTTCTGTTCTGCCTTCAAATTCTAAGCAGATTATTCTTGATTAATAGGAGTCATAAAATGGAAGGTAACCAACAGAAGGAAAAGAGAAAGAAATCGAAAAACCTGAAGGCCGTCGATGCACCACCTCCTTCTTTAGTTTGGAGGGTACAGAGGATCCGATGCAGGCCGCGTCTCTTTGTATCGTTTCAGGGTTAATGTCACATTCTAGGTCTTGTAGTAGAGCCATTGCGTCAAACATTTCATCTGATGACATGGTCAAGCAACTAGAACTATCAGAACTTGATGA
This sequence comes from Momordica charantia, assembly GCF_001995035.1. Next base: position 1,076,210 of record NW_019104518.1, on the reverse strand, counting down.
TGGCGATGCTGGGTCATCCAAATCAATCAATTCCAAGAAGTCGCCTCGAGAAAGATAATCCATCTCTTCTGAATGATAATCCAAGGGTTTCCCTGCAACTGGCAATTCTACCATCTTGTCATCTCCACTTATCTACAAAACATTAAGTAGTCATTAACTGAAAATAGAAACACCACTTGCGACCCTGTACCAAGTAGAAAAGGAAAGCAGAGAAGATGGAGCGATCAGATTCTAGTGACGGTTACTATCCTAAAAAGGTAAATAAGAGGGCGCCAAACGGTTTTAAAAACACAGCTTCATATCAAACTTATAGAAAGAAATGAATGTGAATCAAAATTGAGGGGTATAATGACTACTACCTTAGACTTGCTTGTGGACCCATTATTTGTCATATTATTCGAAGCATCTGGGACAACCAGCTGATGATTTGGGTTGATGGCTTCCGACTTCGAAGTAATATCGGAGTCGCTTATCTGAATCTTTTCATGGTTTTGAACTTGTTCATATACAAGAAAGACTTTGCAAAGCGAGCTAGTTTCCTGCATGTTTCCCAACCAAACAAGCAATTGACTGGCAGGATGGATAGAAAAAAAAAATAAAGGGAAATGTCAGTTCATAAACTTCTTGGCAAATTGATTTCAGAGCATACCTTTTGCTTGCTGTTTTCACACAGGTCCGTCCCACTCATCCAGTACTTTTCCATAACCCAGACCATTTTATGCTCATGAGCTGCTTGATCTTCAGAAAATTCATAAGTGGTTACCCATCCAGTGAAGGGAGAGTTCAAATACACTTTACGATCCTCGCCTTTCCGCTTCCAGTGACCAATGGTACTCCCATTGCACTTTACGTAATACCAAATGTCACCTGAACATAAAAAATACCTAAGCTTCCTTGTAATTAAACAAGCTGGTCTTATGCAGTAAATTTATAATTCTTTACTCTAACACAAGAGTTTCATCACGTTGCACCTGGTCAATAAACCATGTAATGTGCAAAAGCAACAATTTTCTTTGAAACTAATTTTATTTCAATTTGGAAATCCTCCTGGATCTAAACTTTGCTAATGTCCATCCATAATCAGACAACATTCTGAAGACCAAAAGATAAGTAGACCTCCCTTTTCAACAACATGTAAAAACTGGTTCAGTTTCCACTGATGCCACAAAAATCAACTAGAAGCTGATGCCCATTGCACAAAAAGTTTGTTAAGCCTAACAAATATGTGGTGTGGTTGACATATGATATATAATACAACAGCAGCAAAATCTTGATATAGATTCATCAATATATATTGTTAGTCAACCTTAGTTGTATTGCGACTCTGGTCATATTATTCAGGTATCTAAATAACACCATCCTATTCAGAATTCCCAACACCGAATTTTGTGAGAAAGATCGAGAAATTCGAAACATGAATTTTTGTGACAAGGAAAACATCAGGATTACCAGGTAAATTTGAGGGTTTAATCCGGTAGGGATCTATATCTCCTCCATAAACATTTTGCGGCAAAGGGCATCCACTCGATATTTTCCTTATTGCTAAAAAAACCTCCTCGTCAGCGCAGAATAAATCAAGTATAGCCGGAGAGGCAACTGTGGAAGGAGTCATGGATGCCAATACCAAGGAGAAGACAGAAGTCTGGTCTAATTTTCTCAAGAGGCGTTCTCAAAGGCTATCACAAAAAGAAACTCAAGTCAAACACAAAGAAAATTAATCCAATATAGACTATATAAGTTGATCATCTATATGCAAAAGAAATCTTCTTACGCGAACAAATAATAAAATGACGATGCACACTTGATCAAGCCACACTGGTACATAACTTTATACAAGTATGACACATCTTTTTGTGCAAACACATGATTTAAATCATTGGTTAGAATTAAGCAATTAATCATTGGAACTAACAATAAATATTACAAACATATATATTGATTGATCAGCAAACAAAAAGGAAGGCGAGGCAAGGTCAAAATATCACTCTATAAATGAAAAAAGAACTGTAACAAGCTCGAACGTGAGAAAATCAGATCTGATACCAATCTTTCCATCCAACAGTTGTCGGAGGTGGATGGACAAGATGAAGGCAAAAACTTTTAACTCACAGCTCAATATAACAGAAAGATCAACAAGAAAAAGTTACCATTACCATTCAAACGAAAAGCATAGTACTGGAAAAGACAATTAGAAACCAGGGGAACCTGGATAATAGCAACAATTCACAAAACCCAGATCAGGTATCGGTTAACACTAACATTTAACAACGAGTTAGCCGATCAACAATCTCACCCAAGTAAACGTAAGAAATAAACTCACCCCTCCACTCGATCCTCCAATTCTCACCATCCAAACAGGAAATGCAACAAAGAAACGAGGGGGTGGAACATAAAGAATAGAAGAAAAGTAAAAAAAACCCCCACAGCATCGGAAAATCTAGTAAARCAGAGAGAATTGGGGGCATGAATTGGAATATTCACATAATGGGCATGGGGGTGGATAAGAGAATTCTGACCTCGAAGACCGTCGACCAGAGGAAGCTACTGAGCGAAGTCTCCTCGTTTGTGTTGCTTAATGGCGTGTGAAGTCCGCGGAGGAAGGGAGTATTTATAGGCTTTTGAATGTGGAAATGGATCAGATATTAGAGACCGTCAAAACTCAAAACCCAACCATGGTTACACTAAACCCCATTAAATTCCGCACACAATTAAGAGTTTTGCGAGCAGTGATCGTCATGAACATGTTGATTCGTGAGTTGGTGTGAGCTCAGTCGTTGATTTTACTAATTTCCACCCACTTCTCACTTCTCACTTCTCACTTCTCACTTCTCAGTCTCTCCATCGCGGCTCGCGCTAAGCAAGCGGAGGACTGGAAAGGAAAAGGCATCACGTCTCCCTTCGCGCGTGGTTCGCAAATTGCTTCGTTTACTCTTGTTGACCCAAATAAATAGCTATCCATGTACTAACTAAGTAATAACATTTGGAAAAATATATATTTGATTTTTTTTTTTTTGTTCTTCTTGTTTTCGTTTTTGAAAGATGGAAAATCATCTGATAATCATTTTTCCTTCCTGTTTTTAAAAAGTTAGAAACTTTGAAAGTATATACTATTAAGAGAAAAATCTATGTAAAATAAAGATGACAACAGTATGATGATAGGAATCGGGATGTTCTCTTTCATCTTCGTCATCGCAAAAACTTTTAATTCTCATCTCGATTATGGGAATCAAGGTCGAGGTTCAAGAATCCCCGTTTGGAGATGAAGATTTTCATGAGAAAATTTATTGATTCAATAATTGATTTTAATTATTTTTAGATTTTAAAAAATAAAAAGTAATAAAGATATACCATTTATATCTATTTTACTCCATAATTATTATTTAATAGTATAGATAATTAATTTACAAAATATTTAATATTTTATTCATAATTTAGCAAAATAGTTAATAAAATATATATTCATTATTTAAAAATAGAATCGAGAATGRGACGTGATGAGAAAGACATTATCTGTTCTTAGAGCGAGAACTCGACCTTACAATAAATTTCGTCATCTCTAATGTAGATATATGAAAATAAAAATTTATAGAGATAAAAAAAACCTTTGAATGAGAAAATTTAGAAATATTATATTTTGCTGAAATAAAAGAAAAGTTTTAAAAAAATTTAGTGAACGAAAAGTTAAGTACAAAAATATAAAATCGTGAAAGAAAATTGATTTAGAACAAAGTTGAAGATATATTTCTTAGAAAAAAATATACCACAAAGATGAAAGAAAGTTATACAATGCGAATTTTGAAAATGAGAAATGTTGAGAGAAATAATAAGTTTTTAGATAGAGAAATAAAGATTTTGGAGAGGGAGAAGAATAATAGTAAATATTTTCGAGATGAAAATTAAGAGAAAGATAAATTGTCTAGAGAGATAAGTTTAGGCAGTAAAATATTTTATAGTGAGAAAAAATTTATTAGAAGAAAAATTGAACATTAGAAGAAAAAAAAATTAGATTTTGAAAAACATAAATTTGTTTCTAAATTTCTTTTTTCTAAGAATACATGAAACTTTTTTTTTTTAATTTACTAAGAATATATATATATATATATATATATATATATATATATATATATATATATATATATATATATATATATATATATATATATATCGACAAATTTATATGGTTAGACTATTAGACATAAGCAAGACAATACATTTTGTACAATAATACACACAAAGTACAATCTTATGTAAAACATGAGGACGATGATTTGAAATATTTTGAACTTACGATTTCTTAATTAGTTGAAGATAAATATCTTGACCAGTTGAACTAAGTTCAAATTGATCGATATTTATATTTTATCGCTATGTGAAATATAACCTTTTTAATTATTGTGCATAGTGCATGAATTTTGAAATATGAGTCATCTTTTGATTTTATTATGGTAGGTCAATTTATCAGCTCTCTTGCACAATCGACAACTAAGACGACATTGACATAATCTCCAACTTTACTTTGCGCTCTCCCCAAATCAATATAGCTTTTATTCTTATTATTATTTTTGACTAACTTTTACCAAAGAATAATAAAAATAAGAGAGAAATTTTTGTTCTTAATTCTCCAAAGATTACATGTAAAAAATTTAGCGGAGATTCACTATTTTCTATCTCTATTTTTTTTAAGTAGGCTTCAAATCTATTTTCTCTATTTTTTATGCTCTTTCTCTCTCTACCCATTTTTCTTTTCTATTTTTTCCTTATTTTATATTAAACACATATTAATTTTTTTTAGTAAAACATGTGATGGCAGGGATCCAACTCACAAACACAGATTAATTAACTCCCTATATTAAACAACTTCAAATTAAAGCAGTTCAAATTTAGCAACTCCCTATCCTAAACACCCTTTCAATTTTTATCTAAGAAAAAAGTTAGCCATAAATTAAGGAGGGGGACGAATGAAAAGATTTATTTTAAAGTATTGAAACTAAATTTGGACCTTCGAAATACCGTGACTAAAATAGATAAGTCCCAAAATTCAAGACGAAAATGGTATTTTAAATTTTAACCTTATTTATTCCTCTTAAAGGTCTTCCCCTTGACACGGAAACCACACGGATCGGGGTAAATCGGTAATATAGTTAAAGAAAAAGCGTCGTAAAAATGGAAACCTAAAAATCTGGTACCTCCTCGGACATTCCAGTTCATTCCAGAACTTTCTTTACTTCTGTTCCATAAGATAAGACGTTGGCGCGGTCGGCTCGGCTCACTGTCCACCGGTTCATATTCTCCGGTTTTTTCGAGGGTGCGCAAGGAGAAAAGAGGTCAAGTTTTTTTTTTTTTTTCAAAATTTTGACAAACAAGAAAGAAAAAGAAATAGACATTTTTATTTGAATGCCTTTGTTACTTAGACAACTCTCATAATTCGATTTGCAAGTTGTTAGATATCCATAAAAAATTAAATTTACCTAACCAATCAATTTAAGTTTTTGAGTTGAGTGTTTTTTTATTCATCTTTAACATAATATCAGAGTGGGAGGTTCTGTGTTCAAACCCAGTGTTGTTTCTTCTCCATTTATATTGATTTCCACTTGTTTAGGAATTAAATTTACCCAACCAATCAGCTTGGAGTTTGGTCATGAATATACATGTGAGGAATAACATCTCCAAAGTATATATAAAAAGCATATAATATCATATCGTTACCTATGAAAGATACTTAAGAATATTTGGAGAGATAACATAAAATAAATATATTTTTTCAAATCAATTTAGTAAAAAAATTACATAATTAGCATAGTTTAATAAAAGTTTAACTTAAATGTGTGTATAGGATATTATGAAAAGTAAAAGATTATGGCATATTAGAAAAAAACAAAATTGTGATATTTTTTGAAAATACACATTAATTTAAAAAGTAGAAAGATTAGACATAAACAGTACAGGGACAAAAAACGAACATTTCAAAGTACATAAACCAAAATGAATCAAAGTTAAAAAGTATAATATTAAAAAAAAGTATAATCTTAAAAAGCTTCCATTTATTCCTTATTTTTAATTTATTTAATTATTATATTTTCTTTATGTTGGTAGATGTTAAAATTGAGATTGGGGAAGTTTAGAGTAATAATTACGAGGAAAAAAAAAAACAACTTTTCAGAACTTTTGAGGAGGAAGAATAAACTCTTGGTCTGAATTTTCTTCTCATTTAAATTGTGTATCATGTTGTGTGAGGTTACCATCAACCAATTTTAGCACTCATATTGATGTATTGTCTTAAAGAAATAAAAAATTCACTGATGTGAAGAATATTATTAAAAATATGTTGAAGTATAATGAATTAAACTGAAATTGTTTTGACAAATTGAAAAGATAACCTAATCATATAGAGATTAAAAACATATACTTGAACTAATGCGAGCTACTTATACTAAAAAAACAAACATGTATCTAGAATTAATATTTTAGCTAGTTAAATTACAAATTTAAGTCTAAGATTGGTATTATATCTATTAGTTTATTAATTTCTTTAATAGTAAGTATGCGGTGTACAACACCAATATTGATGTAACAAGTTAATTGGATAAACAAGTGGTAATTTCATTACTTGGATAAACAAGTGGTAATTTTATATGACATGACAAAAACAATAGGTTAGTTGCATTAAAATAAATGGTAGACACGAAAAAAAAGCCAGGTATAAGTGAGAGAGGTTAGTTAGTGCGACACATCGCCATTAATCAATAATATTTTTTTAGTACAACATTAATGATTAATGTTAACAATAAAGACCATTATAATTGAAACAATATTAAGTTAAAAGTGTACGGTAAAAATTGATATAACGGACTAAAATTAAGTTTAGAATAGTTTTGGATGTATTTAATATTAATATTTAAATTGAGTAACATTGAAAATTAAACTATAATAGATTATTGGGCATGATATTATTTTGTACCGTACAAATAGTAAAACAATTATTGTAAAACGAATACTTAAAATATTTAGAACGCTTTTTTAATAAAAATAAATTTATCTGATATAAATAGTCGGAGGAAAAAACTGAACTATTATAGAAACTATACATATATATATATAAAAGTATGATGTGTTTTGGGGTGAGACAGTGATTTTGAAAAAATAGACTTTAAGTATAACTAATTCTTTCAAAATATCTTTAAGTGATTTTAAACTTTATTGAAATCAATTATTTAATTGGTTAAACATGACCGATAGAAAATAAAGTAATTTAGATAATAACAAACGTGATTTTGTCCCCCCCCCAAAAAAAACATGTCCTTTTTGGAGTCCTCTTGAATTTTGTCAGAGGTGTTATAGATTGCCTTTATTAGCTATCTAGATGAATACTCTAACTCTATTTAACAATTATGAAAATATTCTTTCTAAAAAGGTTATTGTATTATAGAACACAATGTAGTCTTGTACGTGGTATTATATGTTTTTAATATATATATTATATGATATTATAGACGGTAGCTAATTTGATTATTCGATTTTTTTCATAGTTCAAATAATTTTTTTAATATAACAAATAAAAGTTGGAGATTTGAATTCATGATTTATTGGTCAGACAAGTGTTAATTATTATTGAGTTAGTCTTACCATTCAAAAATATTAATTAAAGACAAAATTAAAAGTTGGTAAATGAAAAATGAGCGGTGATTTATGGCAATTTTTTTTTTTTTAAGTTTCGGAGATCCAGACAAATTCTAAACTTGAGGGATTTATTATTGAGTTTTTAGAATTCATATACATATTGGCTATTAGATATTCCTTTGAAGTTTAAACTTTAACTATATTTGAAACTTTAAAGTACGTACTTCTAATTTAACCAACATTCGTTTGAGGGTGCATATCTCAGTGATTTTGAGCCATTACACTGAGACGCGGGAAAATGGAGCATTGCTTAGCAAGGGATGAACTCTCTGGATTTATGGAATCTGGAATTTATCAGTTTGAGAATTCGAATTTCATATTCGTAGACCCAGTTCGTGTTCTGAATCGTTCGTACTCACGGTTTAGGGTTTCTCCTTCTGGTTACTACCAACGATTCTTTGATTTCGAAAGGAAGGGTTTCGGAAACGGGGACTGTTTATCTTCTGCAAAGAAGAGAAAGAGGAAGGAAAAGAAACCCCACTCTCTAAACGAGAAAGAACGTGCGGCCGATCAACGCCACCAGGTTTCCATGATTCTACTTTGGTCAGGGCTAACTTGTTTAATTTGATTTCACAAATGAAATCGTTGTTAAACTTTCTATCAAATGTTTAGACATATATTTTTTAAAATTATTCTGACAAGTATGAACCGGTTCTCGATGGCCAACTATCCCTTCTCTGTATTCTTGAAATGGCAATAGTGAATGATGTTCTCGTGCTGCAGCTGGCAAAGCCTTTGTTACTAAAGGCGCACGAATTGTTATTGCAAGCTACTGATCTGTTGGGGGTAATGAGCAGTTTAAACCGCGATGTTGGTTCTTCAGTGGGAAGCAGATGGTTAGAATTTCCCAAAGACAATCAATCATTGATTGAACACGGGCAGGTTTGGCAAGCTCCCTTATATGAGATAACTCTTAAACGCCCTGAATCCGACCAGTCAATTGAAGTTGGAGGTTGGTCTTGTGATTCGGCAGATATTTGGAGGGGTTATTATATTTATCCTATTACATTTCCATAGTAGTTGGATTACACTAACTTTGTGTTAAGGAAATTTATTTTCTTCTATTGCCCATATGTATGCTTGGCTACTCCATGCTGATAAGATGTAAGATTCTATAGTGCCTAAAGGAAGATATAAAATTCCCTGGAGGTTGGAGTTAGATAAGTTAGTTTATTGGTGGTGGTTTCAAGTTGCGACCAGGGGAAAATCTTGTCATCTTATCCTTCATTTATGTTCAGTTCTTGATTAGTGGTTTCTATGTCTCGGTTAATTTGGCTAAGTTCCTGCGACGTGTGAGTGTGACTGATGTCAAATCTTTTAAATTTTGTGGGCATACAGTCTTAAGTTTTCTTTAAGGGGCAAAATTTTAGATTCTAACTTCTTCTTTTAATATAATCTTTTTCATTCTAAAAATTAAAGGGAAAGTTATATATATATGATTTTTAGACATAGTCTTCAGTTCTTGGCTCTGCCTGCTTATTGGTTGTATGAATGTTTATAAATTCCTGACAATTTATGTGCTTCCATTATGCTTCAGAATCCTCTTTCGAGCTTAGAGTAGCTTCATTATTTAATAACCTGGTTGTCAATGAAACACGTGATGAGGTGGAAGCTGAATTTCTTGATCATCAGTATATATTGCCTCGTGAAAGTTGCTTCTATATGGTATGGTGTCACTTTGTTAACATCTTTCCATTTTTTATTTCAGGGGTCATTCATTAATGAAGAAACGAACTCAAGAAGTTTCATTTTCCCTTTGGCATCCTTAAATTAGTGTTATTTATTATCCTTTATTTATTATTGCTGTTTAAGGAAGAAAAATCCTCCAACTATTTTCAGATGTCAAACAAGCATTGATTTGTACTTCTCATTTGGATATTTCAGATGTTTTCATTTCAAAATTTGTTAGGTTTAGTTCTAAGTTTGTCTTACAGGATATTATTTCTCTTGTTTCCATGTACAAGTCTGATTTGAGGCAGGTTCACAACCTTATTCCTGGTAAGGGCTGCATGTCTTGTTTCCATGTTTTATACTTTTAGTTTTACGTCTATGTTCAAAACGATTTAGAATTTCAAATATGCAAGGTTTCATTGACATTTCAGTTGATCTTTAGTTAAGTTACTGCTGCTACCAAATACCATTCTTAACATTACCTTAAGTAGTCAGACCTCCTGTCTCTAACAAGGTCTCTAACATGTGGTCTCTAGTTAATCCTACATCCCTTATTTGTTAGATTGTTATTCAGGATTTTTGTAGAGAAATTGATTGTTAGGCTGAATGTTGGTTTAGAAGAATAGTTTATTATATGCTTTGTTCTCGCAGTAAGTTTATATTTATTCTCGTCATCAGCAAAGTCTGATAACATTTTTGGTTGTTATGCAGCTACAGCTAGCTGTGGCTTCAGTCTTATTGTTGTCGATCCACCATGGGAAAACGGAAGTGCACAACAAAAATCGAAGTATGCTATCGTGTATTCATCTATTCATTTCTGTATCATTTTAGAATCACCAAGCCTTTCTCAGATGGGACTGTAGATTTCCTATGCATTTAGGATTAGTGTAAAGTACTTTCTGTTAGATAATTGGGATAGCTAATCATACTAGGGGATAGTTTCGCCCCCAAGGATAGTCTCGTTGGCAAGGGTTCGGGGTCTTTTGGTCATAAAGGTATCAAATTTGAACCTATAGGTGAGCTTAACACAAAAAATCTTTGATATCTCCAAGGTCCAAACATGGGGCAGGCGCGGGCGCCCCTAGTTTAGGGGAGAAAAATTTC
>NW_019104518.1:1046536-1065603 GCF_001995035.1 Momordica charantia | reverse complement strand
ATAAGAACATCTACTTATGTTGTCTTAGAACAATGGGGGATTTGTGGAAGTATATAAATTTAGTAGCACTTTAGCCAATAATAAACATAGATTGAGTAAATGAATTTTAAGATTTTGAAATATTTGATTTAATTTACCTATGTTGAGTTTAAAGAAATTGATTATAGTTCATAGATTGGGATTAGCAAATTGATTATACTTCTAGTGCCATTTTCAGTGATGTTGAAGTATCTTGCAACTGATTATGTTTGCTGGGTGTTCTTGTCCATGGGCTCAAGTTAGCATTTGAGCGAACCTATTGGGATAGTGTCAATGGTTCGGAAAATTTTGATTGGAGCATTCAGTTTACGGTCTTTTTTCTATATGCTTGTTATTAGAATCTCATTGCAATCATTCATCCTTAGATGGTTGTGCTATACCTTCTTGCCGCTATTGTTTAATCTGTCAGTACTTTTCAGAAATTAACGCTTTCCCATTTCATCAACATAGGTATCCTACATTGCCCAATCGGTACTTCTTAGCTCTGCCTATCAAGAAACTTTCTCATAGAAAAGGAGCACTGGTCGCCTTATGGGTGACTAACAGAGAAAAGTTCCATCGTTTTATTGATGTGGAACTGTTCCCTGCATGGGGAGTCAAACATATTTCCACTTATTACTGGTTGAAGGTCTATCTTTCTCTTCTCTGCCTCTCTCTCCTTGTTCTTCTGGCCTTCTTTATATCTTTTGAAATTACAGGTCAAAGGAGATGGTTCATTGATTGGTGATCTAGATCTCTTCCATCACAGGCCGTATGAATGCCTTCTCTTGGGCTATTGTTACGGTGAGGTATCGAGACATTGGCTGATGAAAAAAAATCTTAATTTGATTAAGGGAAAAACTTACCTACCTACTGGAAGCATCTTTCTGTGTTGTGCCCTCTAAGAGAACAAAAAATAATTTGTATATATTTTGGTTAGATTATAAATTTATGATCATCGTGTCTTTTTATTCATTAATATTTGAGAGTTTCAACTATGCCAATGAAAATTAGTGACTACATAAAAACTATAATCCAAAGTTTAATGGCGTAATTAAAGTTTTTAAGATTTAGGGACTGAATAGATACATTTGGTCAAAGTATTTGAACTAAATTTATAGGTTACCTGTATATTTCGAACTTAAATTACGGTGTTACCAGTTTTATCTTTTATGGGTGGAAAGCAGGTAAGTTTTTCCCAGTGGTTAGTGCCATTTAATGTTGATTGCTTTAAATTTCTTGTGAGTTAAGGATGTGGAAGACCTGAAAGTTTTGGAGCAAAGTGTACCTAAAGATCAAGTCATCATTAGCATTACTGGTGATTACTCAAGGAAGCCACCAATTGGAGGTATCACTATCAACACTGCTTTCTTTGTTCTCACGTGGAATGAAATTCACCTTTATCTGTTCTACCGTCCCGCTTTGTACCCAGAGCTTCTCCAGAAGTATGTTCCGGGGCCGAAGCCAGGCCGGTGCATCGAACTGTTCGCTCGAGAGATGAATCCCGGATGGCTTTCTTGGGGGAACGAGCCCCTTCACTTCCAGGAATCCAAACACTTCACAAGGATATAGCCATGCAATTGCAATAGTTTCTGTGTAAGCTCTGCAACTGCAACTCTCCCCCCATAGAACTGAATTCTTTAGTTGCATGATATGGAGATTCATGCATCTATGTTGATGAAGGGGGTGGGGTTTGGGAGGCTTGTGGCGTGGAATTCAAGTGGTGTGTCACTTTCGAAAGTCATATCGGGCGGCCACATGCGTTGGTCTTCTGCGTAGCGTGTATTAGAATAGAACAGATTAAGCATGAATGTAACAGAGGGACCCAGTCTCGTGCCTCATTTAACTTGTGGATAACCGCATTTCACGTAAGTTTCTACACACTTTTTCCCCTTTCACGTCTTTCTATTTTATGTAGCTCCAATTTGCTTGCACATGGGCTCTACAAATTAACACTTAATTCTCCCTCTCTTATTTCCATTTACTCCTCACCACAGGATGCTGCTCTATCTTTCATGTTATGGGTTCTATTTTAGAATAATATTTTTACTCCCACTACTTTTTTTTTTCTTTCTTGTTACATGTATATGTTTTTTGGAAAAAGATAAAAAAATTTGAAATTTAAAATTTCCCCGGTAATATTTTATCTTTGATATTTTGCTTCTCTCTGCTTCTGTTGTGGATAATAAGAGAACTTGAGGTTTTTATTCATGGGGGGACAAAATTATTGTAACATAATAATTTTGATTATGAAAATAACATGATTTAATACGATGATTACAGAAGCAGTAGTAGTTTGTTTAAAAAAAAAATAATAATAATAATAAAAATAATACAGTAAATTATGGAACGATAAAGTATTTTATATCATTAATCAAGTGCGCAAAGTTGGGGGGAAAGGAAGAGTGGTGAGTTTGTTTATATACGTCGCACCCATCTTTTAGTTAATTTTTAATAAGCTAACTAAAGAGGTTTTAAATCGTCTCTTCTGAATTATAATACTAAAAAGGTTAAATCTTTTGAATGTTGAATATGTGTGTTCTTTATCCTCAAATTTTATTTAGTCTTTTATGTTCTAACAATTATTCATTTTATTTATATCTCCCATTACTGATGAATGTGGGATAAATTTACATGGCACGACATAATATTAAGTGAAATGACATAAATTTAGAATAGAATAAAATGTTATCCCAGAGAAGAGAATTTGAAATATTAACAATTTTTTAAAAATGTAGAGGAGGAACTAGAAAGTTTCCTCAATCATAATGACTTTTTATTCATTAAGTAATAGTTACGTGATTTTAATATTAATCAATAATGAGAGATTAAATAGGAAAATATTATAATAGGGATGTTCTATTCAAATTATTTAGGTAATATGAGCTTAGTTTAGCGGTTTATATATTTTATTTTTTTTATTTCTTTCGTGGAGGTTGAGGTTCAATCTACCATTTCTACATTTGTTGTATTAAAGTGATTGAAAATTCTTTAAAATTTAAGGATTAAGTTAGTTTAAATTAAAAAAATACCCTTATAAGCATATCTCCGTTTTTTTTTTCACTTTATATGGCATAATAAATGCAGCAAGGTTAGTTTTGTTTTGATTGAATTAATATAAAATTGCGTTTCACAGTGGACAGGTTCATGAGATTCGAAGGGTGTCATGTCAGTTAGGGCCCCACCCGGTCGTAATTATTTGGTCATAAAGATCGTTTACATTAAAAAAATATAATATATACAATTAAAGAAAAAAACCCCCAATAACCCCCAATCACGCGTGTTTGTGGTGGACTAACGTGCACGAATAATCACCGTCCGATCTCGGGGCCTACCATTTTAATCGTGCGGGTCCCAAAGTCAAACGACGAGACAATCAAACAAACCCAAGTCTTCTACTTCTTCTTTCTCTTCCACTGTAAAATTTTCCATTTCTTCCGTTCCGTGTACTTTTATACCCCACCCTCCATCACCGCTTCTTCTCCATAAATCCAACTCCACTGCCGTTTTCGCTGCGCATTTCCCGTGATTCTTCGCCTCCTCACGCCATTCTCGCTGCGGATCGCCGGAAAAATGACCTCCGATGGCGCCACTTCTGCCTCCACTTGCAGGCGGAAGCCCTCCTGGAGGGAGCGGGAGAATAACCGCACCAGAGAGCGCCGGAGGAGAGCCATCGCCGCTAAAATTTACTCCGGACTTAGGGCTCAGGGCAACTTCAATTTGCCTAAACATTGTGACAATAACGAGGTCCTTAAAGCTCTCTGTGCTGAAGCTGGTTGGACCGTCGAAGAAGACGGAACCACTTATCGGAAGGTGACTTTTCGCTTTTCCTTCCTCCCTTTCGTTTTTATCGGTTATCGGAATGTTCGATTTGGAATGCTCTCGTAGATCTGAAATGCGGCTATTTATGCACTTCCTCTTGTCTCTATTGTTTTCTAATTTGATCTATCCTCTTGCGGTTTCATTGGAATCGATCTGGAATCTTGCTCTGTTCATTTTAATTGCTTTCTGTGCATCATGAATCCGCAATTTGGATTCTGTTTGTGTAATTAACTTGATTTTAGTGAGAAGTGTGAGGTTTAGGTTTAAATCTGTGAATTCATTTGAGCTTAGCGGCGTGGTGTATTCTGATCAATTCTGGTTTGGTTGTCACTAGAATGATATGATATATGGTTTTGTGTTTCATTACAGGGATGCAAGCCACCCCCGCTCGATATTGTTGGGACTTCCGCCAAAATTACCCCCTACTCTTCCCAGAATCCAAGCCCATTGTCGTCTTCATTCCCTAGCCCAATCCCATCCTACCAAGTCAGCCCCTCCTCCTCCTCTTTTCCAAGCCCGTCCCGTTTCGATGCCAACAATCCATCGAACCTCATTCCGTATCTTCGCCAAGCGATTCCCATATCTCTTCCTCCTCTTAGAATCTCAAACAGTGCTCCTGTGACCCCTCCCCTTTCATCCCCAGCCTCAAGGACTCCCCAGCCATTCCCCAACTGGGAGGTCACTGCTAAAGAATCCTTGTCCTTAAATTATCCTTTCTTTGCTGTATCTGCTCCAGCTAGCCCGACTCGCCCTCAGCTCCATACTCCTGCCACAATCCACGAATGCGATGAGTCTGAATCATCCACCAATGATTCCAGTCCATGGGCACTTCTTCGCGCCTATGCGCCTTCTGCATCGACAGTGCCAACGTCCCCCACGTTCAACCTTGTGAAACCTGCCAATCAGCATGTTCTGCACAGTGATTTCATCAAAGAAAGCGGGAGAGGAAATGAATTCGAGTTCTTGGGCTGCAAGGTTAAGCCCTGGGAAGGGGAGAAGATACATGAAGTTGGATTGGAGGATTTAGAACTCACACTCGGTAGCGGTAAGACCCGAATCTAAAAATATAGTCAACCGAAAGAAGAAACTATCTACAAACATAACAGCAGTAAGAAATCCTCTTTTGATTCATGGTCTATCTGGGAATATCATGCCTCATTCCATTCAATACTATTAAGTTAAAACTTTATACAGTGTCTTTGTGGTGGGGGGGAGGGAGCTTCATTCACTTCATTTGAGGCAATGATTTTCCTAGTTTGTTGTTTATTACAAGACATGATTCTAGAAAGTCCCAAGTTTCTGAGATGTTTCAAGAAAATCAATTACTATATGTAGATAGATGTATCATATGATCAAAGGCTGTTGTTGATATTTTGCCATCTTTACAAGACACTGAAAAAATGATCACATATTGGCTCTGTTTTTTTCTCATCCAAACTCTATTGCAATTAAATTATCTGCTTTGTTTTCTTTCATTTGCTTGCATTTTGGCATTGGATGGAACTGTGGTGGGTGTGGGGGCCATGGAGCTGGTTGGTTGTGCTTGATGGCAGAGCCCGACAAGCTCCATGTTCAACCACACGCCTTAAATTAATACATCTGATAATGTAATAGAAGACAAGAAAGTTTTGTTCTTTCATCTCTTGGCTACAGAACTCAAGCTGACCGAGCATGGGTTTGTCTTCCTCAACATTATTATTTCTATCTTGCACACCACACAGTTCCCCACGTGGGAGCTTGCTGAAGAGTTTCAACATGATTATATTTTGGGTTATATTATATGACGAGTTTTTATTTACCCTCTAAAATTTGAATTGTAATTGTTTGTTGTTGGCTAAATGATGACGTGGCATTCTATTTCTACAAAATGACCATTAATTTGGCACTATATGGTGAGAGCGAGTTTTTTTTTTTTTCCTTTTTAATAAATCGTGACGCCAACTATCCACTTTTCATATGCTATTTGCTTATGGAATCTAAAAAAAGCACGATTCAACGTGATTGGAAGTTTTTAATCTTAGTGATTAGATTAACAGCATCAAATTCGAGGCTTTGTTGCTTTGACAGTGTGTAAGTAAGGTAATAAGTTTGCACAATTCCCAACAATTAATATCTTGGTAAACTTTTTTTTAAGTTCAACAACAAGTTGGGTATAAATTGAGACTTACAACTTTTTATCCTATGATATATGTCTTTTATCAATTGAACTACATAGGTTGAAGTTGATAATATCCTCCTAAGTTATATTTAGATATGAGATCACTGATATATTATTTTCCACGGTTTTTGCTACTCTATATAAAATGTAGGAGAAGAATTCCTTATCCATAAAACAAAGTGCACGTTTTTTTTCTCCTTAAAAAATGACATAGTTGCCTTTGTGTAAGCCTTCATGATTTTTTTTTTTTTTTTTTTTTTTGGAAAAAACAACAATAAGCATTCATTGTACTTCACTTGCCCTTAGGGTTGGGTGTGGCGGAAGGTTTTGGGTTGAAGTTTAAATAAGTAATTTATTTATAAATAAATCATATACATATTTCATGCTTACGTTAATTATTATTAAATAGATCCAAAATTGATTGGCTTGGCTAGGTTGAGCTGTTATTTTGGGTCGAGGATTCAAGTCTCAATGTAGCTCCCGAGGGTCGAACCTCATTCAATATCGTAGTAGGCCTGAGTTTGGGCTCCACTAATTTTAAAGTAATACTAAGTTTATCTCTATGATTTGAGTTTTTCAGAGACAAAAGATTCAAACTTCTAGCCTTCTAAACTAATGAGAATTTATAATACGTATCCATACTTGTTAACCAATACTGTGAGGTTGCATTATATTGATATAGACTGTTTTTTAACATCAATTGTCACTAGTCGAATCATTTAAGAATTATAATTGAATTTGTTACTTCAATTCATAGCTCGTTCAAATAACTCACCTACATTTAGGATTAGGATTCAATGTCACCATCAGCTATTTTCTAACTTTTTGTGTTCGCCACATGATAGAGTTTAATTATAATCACCCGTCAGTTTTAAGAGTATAGTTTTAATGGTTATTATTATTATTTTTAATGTAAAAGCTATAATTTAAAGTAAACAAAATTAATGTTTGGTTTTTGCATTTCCCCGTAATCTTAGAATAAGTAAAAGGACAGATTTCCTAGCCCTCGGCGAATCTGAAGGCACTCATAACTATACCAATAACAGAAACCAACGAAAACGTCGTCGTTTCGGGAATGATATTGATTCTCAATCTCAAGACGCTCTTGTGAAATAACTGTGTATCCGGTCAAGTGGGAGAAATTTCCCCGCCCCCATTCTCTCCGCCGCTCAACCGCCATGGCTTCCAAACCTCCGGCGTCCTCAGCCGAGAAACACAGAGACTTCTTGAATCATCTCGAAGCTTACCTTGCAAAGAGAGACGGTGTTGACAAGCTTCTGAAGATTTCCCGGTACGCCACGAAGATCATCCTCTCCTCTTCTGCTGTTCCCGAATCCCTCGCTCTGACGGACCGTCTCAAGAGCTTTGAGTCCACCGTCGGCGTGAGTCGGAAGGCCTTCCGCCTCGGAAAGTTCGTCCAGGACTTGAACGCTCTGAGAAATTCGCATTTCGAATCCACTCAAGAAATTGTCCTCGCCGTCGTTGCCTATGGCGGAGAGGGGTTTTATTACTTTGTCGAACAGTTTGTTTGGTTGGCTAAATCCGGTTTGATTGACAAACGTTACTCCAGTAGCTTGCAGAAGATCAGTGCGTGGGCTGAATTTATCGGGTATATTGGTAGTATTTCGTTGAAAATTAGGGATTTGAATCGGATAATCGACGACGAGGCGTGTTTGAGAGCGAGTATTGAGATCGCAGTGACTAGGGGGAATGGACATCTGGAAGAGGAAGAGAAGATGAAGAAGTTGCGGGAGAAGAAGTTGATGAAGGAGCTTTCCATTGTTCAAGATTTCGCCGATGGATTCATGGCTCTGGCGGACATTCGAGATGGGAATGGCCGGCTTTCAGGTCCCCTTCTAATTTCTTGTGCTGGCCTTCTCTCTGCATTGATTAGCACTCATAAGAATTGGATATCATGCTGAAATAACTTTCAATTTAACAAGGCTAGAATCTCTATCCATTTAGGATACGTACACAGTTCATTTGGAAATAAATATAGCTCACAACTATACATATACATGTCAAGGATAATAAGCATAGCAGGGAGAATTTTATTCTAAAAGAACTGAGAGCTCTCTGTGTTTGAGGATGAAATCTCAATCTGTCAATGTATTATGATGATTTCTGTTCTGTCCATCATTTTCAGATGGAGAAATCTGTCAATTTTTTCTTAGTATAGTGTTTTGTTCTACACCTTCAGTTTGAGGTTTGTAGAAACCAGAAAGTTGAATGTTAGATCATAATTATATTCTTGCAGAGTTCAGTTAAACCTGTACTTGGTGTCCACTTTCCACAACCATTTGAACCCTGACCATAAATTCCTGTTCTCTTCAGTTTAATTTGGCAGTTGCCATTTTCTCCCAGGGGAAGGCTCATGTTAAATCTAATTTAATGGCTTGATTTGTTAATTTATTGAACCAAATCATTCTTAGATAATGGACTCATACAAACTAAAATATTTGGGGTTGGGTTGATTTGGTAAAATCATACTTGAGTATTTAAGAAATTATCCAGGTTTCTTTCTCAGCCAGCAGATTAGATGTCTGTGTAACAACTAAAATCTCTGCCTCAGATATATCATAAAAAAAATTAGTAATTCTGTTTCTTCATTCTGGCTTTGATCTTTTCTCTGTGCTCATTCACTGAAATTTGCTGAACTTAGAACATGAATGGGACTTGGGAATCCCTGCTCCTCAGTTTTTGTTCATTTCCAACTCTTGTAAAACATGGGATATTCTGTAAAGCTTTTGAGCTCTCCCAGTCAAATTGTATTGTCACAAGTTGTTCAGATTTCTAAATTCACAAACCTAACGATGATTTTAAGTGAACAAACCTTAGCTTTTATATGTTATCTAAATGCGGTTCTTAAAGCTTAAAAGTAGTYTGGAAATGTGGAGGTATAGAAAATTTGAACCTTGTACAACGGAAGGAATAACTATTAGTTATATCTGAGACGTATACGCGTTGACTACTTCTAATAAATTTCGAAACCTTTGGTAGCATGATCGCTTATCTAATGAAGTTAAAACAGGAGCTTCGTATACAATCTTGGAAGTTTGTTGACATATTTGGAACTTTTTAAAGTACATAGATTTTTAGACAACTCTAAAAGTTTATTGACTCTTTGTTTGTCTAGGCTTTTGAGTGATTTCAAATCTCAACGAATTTCAAATGAATTTGGTGGTCTGTGTTATCACATGAATTTGAATAATTAAAGAAAAAAAAAAGAAAAGCCTTCTGATCATGGTAGTTTGGAGGCCATCTTTCCCCTTCTCTTCTGGGGTGCAATACTGTCTTTTATACATAATATGTAGGGGTACAAATATTATTTTTCTCTATATAGATAAACCTTTCTCTACGTTATGTGGTGGTTCTCAAAATCCTATGTTAGAGTGGCCATTTTTTTGGACTGCACCCACCASTTAGCATAGAGAAAAGTTTATCTACCTTTCAAAAGTTTCATTTTACCCTTAAATTTTAAACTTGTTTTAAGATTACCTTTCGTCAACTCTATCGTTAAAATGAAGTCGGAAAAGTGATATGGTAGTGACTTGTTTTCAAATTTAATTTATGTCCCTTTCAATTATATCCTTATCGTTTAAAAAGTTTAATTTAACCTTGAACCATTTAAGTTGTTTTAAAACAACCATATCATTGGCTTCCTCACCTAAAATGGGGATGGAAATATGACTTCATGGTGAGTTGCAAAAAAAAAAATAAAAATCAAAGTGTCTTAGTCACATTCGAAATGACACTATATAATTTGGGAGGCAAGAGCAGATTTGGAGATTAGTGTAAAATATTGTTTCTTCTTCTCACGGTCAAAAGATGGGAGGAAAGGAAAAACTTTTAGAATAGGTAGACCACGAGAGACATATAATATATCGGGTCTCTAGCTCGCGATCAATCAATTGACGAAAATTAATGTTAGGGCATGAATGGAGGAGAGGAAGAGACAAACCAAGAAAATCAGGACAACTAAACCTAAAGACCATCTTTCTTGATAGTTTTCTTACTTTTGAGGGTATAATCGCCTTCCTTTGTTCGTTGGYGTTTTTCTTTATTGTTCTCCTAGCTTAGATAGACTCATGCATTCAATCAACTCCACTCTTCCATAATTTTTCTCTCATAAATATATTTTCCTCTTGTGAGATATGAAGCTTAATAGTCATGCATGAATTTTCTCACCATATGTGACTTCCTCGCARATATGTCTCCCCTTCTAATCGAGACAATTTCAAATGTGATTGAAACCCTTAACTCTTTACCTCACAACCAAAATACAATAATATGTAACCTTTATTTTTCAACTAATTGTCACATTATATTTTTGTTTAATTTTAATAGAGAAGCTAATGAGGTTGTTTTAAAACAATTTTAAGATTTTAAAGGTTAAGATGTAACTTTTGAAACGAGAATGACATAATTAAAACTCACCCTAAAGTTGAGGGGTTCAATTGAAACTTGTCAACTATGTTATGTGTACTACTATTTTACGAGTGACTATATCACTTTTGAATTTTCACTTTAATGAAACTTTTAGAAGTTTAAGAATATTACTTGAAACTTATCCTAAAGCTACAATGATCAAAAGAGATATTTTTTTTTTATGGTGATTTCAAATATTGCTTTTCTAGAAAATTTTCCCCAACTAAAATGATCCGATTTGGTAGAATTTTAACATAAATTACTTATTTAACATTATCCTACTTCAAATTTTTATTGATAATGCAAGATTAAATGTCTATTATCAATAAATATTTTATTATTTTTTCTCTTATTGATTCTAAATAAAGGGGCAGAGTCCAAACTTAACCTTCAATATTATTTTCTTCAACAAAATATAAGGTGAAAATTCAAACTTGATGGATAATTTATGTCTTTAATCCGCTATTACTTCAGCACGGCCAAAAAACACGGCATGGTCAGCGACTCAGCAGTGGAGTGTAGGGTCAAAAGTAAGTCAATACCAAATCAAACGGCTAGGACACTGTTAGGCTGGCGGTCTTACGGTGGACGTTTCCGCACCAGATTGAAGCTCTAATAGTAGGCACATCCGACAAGATTTGACAAATATTTGGCGTACCATTTAAAATTAATTTTTCCAGTAAGATCACGATTCCTCGCTGTACATCCTTCATTCGTTGCGTTGCCCACATAAACTCTTCGCTGTTTCACCAATCTTGTAACCAAGTTTTTGGATGGATTCTTTTCACTTTAAAATTTCAAGATTTCTTTAGTTTTTTCTTTTTTTAACTTTATAACGTTAGACAAAAGTATATTTGGTTTAATACAACAAATACATGATAAAATTATGTGAATAAGCATATCCAACCAACGTATTTTACCATAGTTTAGTAGATAATATATCTATTATTTTAGTACAATATATAGAGGTGGGGTTCGAACGCAACTTTTTGGTCGGCAATGAATCAATTGAGTGAACTCCGATTGGCTGGATAAGATATCTACTAATATCGTAAAGATAAATTATTGAATACCCATCTTGTAATTTTTGAACAAAAAAAATACATCATCTCAAAATATGGATGATAAAAGTGGTTTGTTTGGGAGTAGTTGGTATCTTAGAAAAAAAAAAAAATTTAAAATTATTTCACTCTATATAAATTTATGAATTTATATCATTAATATTTTTATTAAGCCGGATGCGCAAAGCATCTCAATCAATATCAAATAGTCAAATTCAATCGACATAGAAAGCGAATATATTTCTATTTTCTTATTATTCACTTAAAGTTAAATGTAATATATTTTGATTTTCCATTAAAAATAATGAGGCAAAAAAGTGGTCGTGGCGACGCGATCTTAGTGTTGAAGGTGTGATCGATTGGCGTTTCTGGAGGACGGAGATGGCGTCTGAGCTCCACCAATTGAGGTTCGACCCGCCCCAATCCAACTCTTCCGATGAGCCCTCTGCCAAAGACGACCGCCCTCTCTTGGAGCCCGACTCCAGCGTCGTCGCCGAACAGGATTCCGAGGATCTTCACCACAAGTTCCCGCCGTTTGTGCGTCGAGATGTTTACGGCACCATGGGCCGAGGGGAGCTTCCCTGGACGGAGAAGTTGCTGCTGGGAATGGCGCTCCTGACCATCGTTCCCATACGAGTGGTTATTGGGCTGAGTGTGTTGTTTCTCTACTACGCGATTTGCCGAATCTGTACGCTATTTCACGATCCCAATAGGGAGACGGATGAGCAGGAGGACTACGCGCACATGGCGGGATGGAGGAGGTCCGTGATTGTGTGGACTGGAAGATTTCTGTCCAGAGCCATGCTGTTCGTGTTAGGGTTTTATTGGATTTCGGAAGTTTATCGAATCCCTCCCAACGAGGACAAGTCAACTAACGAGGTGCTCTAATTTCTGTCATCTTTTCCAAGTTGGTACTCGGTCATTGTTCTGTTATGCTTTCTTGCATGTTTCGGTTAATGGGTAACTCAGCCTCTGGATCCTTAAGTTTGTTCTTGCGTTCACTGTTGTTTGTTTTTGCCTCTTCTTTGATATTTAGGATGAGGGTCAAGAGAAGTCTCAAGAGTCTGAAAGACCCGGGGCTATTATCAGCAACCATGTATCATATTTGGATATTTTGTATCATATGTCTTCTTCATTTCCAAGCTTCGTTGCTAAGGTTTGTTCAAACACTATTTGTCACAATTATTCAGAAAATGTGTGACTTAATATGGTGCACGCCAGTATGACCTTACGGTATTTTTCATCTTTGGGTCTGCTTTTCTGATTCTTGATTTGTTTCCCTTTTCTTTTGGCTGAAGAGATCAGTGGCTAAACTTCCTCTAGTTGGTATTATCAGGTTAGCTAATTTATTTTACACATCTTGAAACCTACACTCGGTTTCCAAATCTTTATTTCATTGAATCAATGTAATTTTTTTACCGCAGGCTTATCTTTAAAATTTATGATTCCTGTTTAATGTTTTTTAGGTCTTACATAAGTTTAGTTACTGTTGTTTGTGACAGCAAGTGCCTTGGTTGTGTCTATGTTCAACGGGAGTCGAAGACATCTGAATCCAAGGGTGTTTCAGGTACTTCATGCTTTCATCTGTTCATCATTTCTGTTGATTGTTGTTGCTTTCTGAAACTTATTTAGTAATACACATACCATTAGCTTTCTTTTCTGCTCATAGGTTTTAAGACAACATATGAAACCATCATTGTTCACACAATCTTACTGCAAATTCCCATCTATTACTTTGGCGCTTAATTGATTGCATGCTACATTATCCTTGCATCAGAGTTCACTTGAGGACATTAGTCCCACGAAATGCTCTTACCTAATATTTATCTGCAATTGTGCATCTGGTCTCCAGATATTAATCACACTGTTGCTTATAGGTGTTGTGAGTGAAAGAATTCGAGAAGCTGTGAAGAATAGCTCTGCTCCCATGATGATGCTTTTTCCAGGTTTCTTCATGTGTTCTAACCATGTTCTCTGTTATTCAGTTTCTTCCTGATTTATGCGTTCTACTTAAATTAAGAGAGTCACAATGCTTAGATGATACTCCATTGATAATTCTCTCAATTTGATAGTTGAGAACTCTTGATTTTGTTATTTAAGCAAGGTATGGTCTTTCTGTATAAACTAGTTTATTAGCTGAGAATTTTAATTTTATTTACTTTTTAATGAAATATATTTTAGTGGATTTGAGTCAATGAATATAATTTTCTAAGAATTGACATACAATTTAATTTATAATGTCTTTTTTAAGTATCAAATAACTGTTAACTAGTTAACTTTTTTTATTTTTTTTTTTGGTAATTATATTGTACCCTACGATACGTAACTCCCTAGTGAACATAAATCATAATATATATCATTCTAAGATTTAATATTTTTAATGATTTTAACCTCTTTATATAACTAACAAATAAATTGATCTTTTATTTAACAACCAGTTGTAATGTAAAACATTAAAATGCAACTCTTAGTTTTATTTAGTACAACAACTTATCTATTTTGATGATGGACAAACAATTTAATTGTTTAAATGACATGGAACAACAACTTAATGAAAGTTTCTCTAAGTTTCTTATCAAAAAAAAAAAAAAATGACATGGAACAACAAAGGAGAATCCTCACTAGGGAAGGTGCAAAATGTTTGTCAACTAGTGCAAGAAAGTATTAATAGAGTAGATACCTGAGGAACTACATACACCAAGTGGCCCGATATAAGATAAGTATGCCGTTGTATTTTCTTTCATGCTTCTTAATGAAAGGTTAGTTTTTTCAGAAATAAAAAAAATAAAAAAAGAGAGACTTGCTATAGAAGGAGCCCAGTACCAGTCATCTCCCGAGGAGAGGGAGAAATCTGTCAAAAGGTTGTTGAGAGTGTTCCACTCTTGGACTTCAAGATCATCAAAATTTCTTCTATCTAAGGCTAAGATTTAGTCCATTTGGTAGTTCCACATTCAGTTGATGGTGAGATTCTTGCTGTTTATTGAGATTTTAAAGTCTTGGAAAGACGCTGAAAGAGTGGTGCCCACCCAACTACCTTTCTAGAATTCAAATTTGTTGTCATTGCACAGGATAAAGGAGGCAATTGGAGAAAAGCCTCCTTGAAGTTTTCCAAAGTAGCTCCACCAGCCCCTATATTAAGTGTAGGGGGAGAAGAAGTTCTCCAACCATGTCGATCAGTTGCTTACTTTAGAGCAATTTTTTTGTGCCAAGGAGAGCTTTCCTCCAGGGGAATCTCCACAGTCATTTAGAGAAGAGGGCTAAATTCTTGCTTTAAATATTTCCAATTTTGAGGCCCCTTGAGAGATAGGTAGGCTGACTTTGCAACAAAGAATAAGTTGGAAGCCACCATTATTTGCGACTCCTTCTCAATAGTTCTTTAGGATCCTTCTACTAGTGCTTGGCATCTTGAGGAGGAACGTGTAGTAGGGTAAGGTTTGAAGATTTGGGAGGATGCTTGGGAGGCTACCTCCCTTAGAAAGAGGAAGTTTTCTTTCGCCTATCAAACTTGCGAACAATTTATGCCAGTGTGCTTTGTTATAGAGAGGTTTCTGTTTAGACCCTCAGCCTCCTAAAAAGTTTGGGTGATATTCAAGAGGTTATGCACTTGTTTAATGGAGAGGGAGTAAAAGAAGATGGCATCATCAACAAATTGTAGGTGAGAAATTTCAACAGCATTGTTTCCCAGATTAAGTCCCTCAATGTAGCCTTTTGAATGCCTCTGGAGAGATCAGCAGGCACAGCAAGTACCAAAGGGAATGGGGGATATGGGAGTAACTTTGTCTAATACCTCTAGAACTTAGAAGCAAGAATGTGTTGACTTTGTTTGCCTTTGCACCAGGGATGCCCCGAAGAATCCATTTCCTCCATTTCTTATCAAAACATTTTGGCGTCCAAAATTGCAAAGAGGAAGTTCAATCAATTTTGTCAAAAGCTTTTCAAGGTCAATCTGAAAACAAGGCCCTATTTTTTATTCTTAAAATGATAATGAATAAGCTCTTTAGCATCTAAACAAGCATCATTAATTTGGCTCTCTTGGATCAAAGCAAGCTAGGAAGAAGAAATGGAGGGTAGAACTTTTTTGAGCTTTTCTGGCAAAACTGTGGCTATAATCTTGTGTAGCAGGGGATAAGATTGCTGGGGCAAAAGTCTCACTCTTTTGGCATCTGACTTCTTGGAATGAGTCGGATGTAGGTCTCATTTAGAAATTTGACATGTAAAATTAATGAGCATGACGTAAATATTTGTGGCTACCCACCTAGGAATCAATTTCCTATGTTTTTCTTGACAACCAAATGTAGCAGGGTCAGACTGTTGTTCTATGAGATTAGTGGGGTGTGTGCAAGTTGACCCGAACACTCACGGATATTAAAAAAAACATGTTTAGAATATTTTAATTTAAGAGCGATAAAATATAAAAAGAATTCTCCAATATCTTCCTTTTCGATATATGACAAGTTAGATAAAGATGCACTAAGTTGAATCATGGTTATTGAACAGTGCCTAAAGAGTGTACATTTTTATAATACGGCCAAATTGCTGCTTCCTTCGTCAAAGGTCAGGACCGAGTAGTAATAATTATCATGAAAGTAACGTTTTCAAGGTAATAATAATTTTCATGTTTTATTAAGTAGCAAAGAAAAAATGTGAACATGGGTAAAGTTATCTGATGACTCATCAAGGATTTGTGCTTGTGTTTGTTTATTGTCCAAGTTGTTTAATGTGTTATTATTTCTTCTACAGAAGGAACAACTACCAACGGGGAGTTTCTCCTGCCATTTAAAACGGGTGCATTTTTGTCCAAAGCTCCAGTGCTTCCATTTATTTTAAGATATCCATATCAGAGATTTGGCTTGGCCTGGGAATCAATAACAGGAGTGAGGCCTCCTATTTTACTATACTTTGCCCTTTCCAGTTTTCTTCCTAATATATTTATAAGAGGATAAATGAAAGTCATACGTTATCCATTTGATGTTGTCTGTAAATTATTTTTATTGTGATTTTCACATGGCCTACATTCTGATGACTGTTTCTTGTGAGCTACTACAAGAGTCTGGTATGATGGTGTAGGAAGTTCGTCCTTAAATTGTCATGGATTCATAAACTTCAAGAGCCTGAAAGAAATTAAGTACTTCAATGAATTTTAAATGAAATTGCAAGTTCAAATTGGTAATTCGAACATTTATATGATAAATAAACATGTTTTAACTCAACTCTTCTTTTGGTTTGGTGGTGGGTGGATAAATGGGTGTTTGGTCTAACTTATCTGTTAACTAACACCCCTCACGATAATTACTCAATCTTAACAATAGTGGAAGAGTCTGTTGCTTGTACCTTGGACCGCTGGACCAACTCATTAGTGTTTACAACTTCTTATTTTGTTAATTTTGAGATGTATTTGAATTATTGGCAGGTCCGTCATTTTCTGCTTCTTCTCTGTCAATTCGTAAATCACTTGGAGGTAATAAGATTGCCTGTCTACATCCCATCACAAGAAGAAAAGGATGATCCGAAACTTTATGCTAATAATGTCAGAAGGTTGATGGCCAAAGAGGTATGCTTTCTCCTTCGTTGTACTATATTCATTTAGGAGAGTGAATTCAGTGTATTATTATCAGAATGATATTACGAGTAAGAAAATTGCAACCACAAAGATTATAAGCATGCCTCTCAAAAGGTGATAAGGACGATAAGGAAAACTTTGAGACCTTTCTGGTTGATTGGTCTTTCAAGATAGTTTTATATGCAATCACAAATTACCAAAGCTTGAACTAAACTAAATTCCTTCAAAATATTTCACCTGTTTGAGTGCGATGTGCTGGAAGTTATGGTGAATGTTCTTATCTGCAGGGAAATTTGCTGCTTTCAGATATTGGGCTCGCGGAGAAGCGTGTTTATCTTGCTGCCCTGAATGGTAATAATAACATGCGTAGTGTTTTGCATCAGAAAGACGACTGAATTAAATAGTTCGAGTTTAGTTTAAGTTTGTCCAGGTTTATGCACTGTTATGATGGGGGGAAGTTACGTACCACCCACCCATCTAAGCTAGATACTAGTACTAGAGTGCGTTTCTTGGCCTGTACTTATATAATGAACGTAATATTCGAGTAGAGCTTTCTATTTGGTGGTGAGTTTCCGTTGGTCTGAGCATGATGTAAAATGTCGATGATGTCTGGACTATAATGTTTACTTTGGGAATGAAAAATAGAAAGAGTTGACAAATTTGAACATGTCAAATTGCCTTGAGAAATCAAAGCGTAAACAGCTATTAATCTGAGGTGTCTCTTTGGTGTTCCTGCAGGTATACCACGCCAATGCTAATTTGGGATGTCATCTTCTGTAAATTCTTGTAGATGATAATTATATGGAAAACACCATCACCATCACCATCACCACCACCACCCTCACCATGTGCAAGCATTCATTAACTAATCTCGGCTCGAATAAACTTGTTTGTATGATTTTTTCTCGGGATTTTGAATTTCGCTGAGTCGCGTTTGTTCGTTCGTTCATTCGTGTGAATCTATCTCTTCATATTTAGGATCTTCAATCTTGCTGAGGATTCAGATTCACGTGTGAATCTCAGAGCTTGTGTCACAAGACAAGGGGCAAAGCTGCTGCCTTTGCGAATATCTTCGTCGGGTCGGGTTTTGACCCTTTTTCTTCAGTAGGGATATCGTACTTGATTCGGTTAATTTTCTTTTTCTTTTATAGATACTCTCTACAATGAATACTATTGTTATTGTTTACAAAAAAGGTAGAGAGCAGAGAGCAGTAAATGAAATGATAGGTTGAAAATCAAGAAAATATATTTACCTTATCACAATCTCTCAAACCTCGTGGCTTTTGGAATCATTTCGGCCCATACTACAATTCCATGGCTCTCATGTTCAAGTTCAATCACAGCACATTCGCATTGAATTTGGATGTTTCTCACTTTTGCCTAGGGATGCTAAAAGTCTCAGAGATAAATATCAGATGTGGATATAAAGTATTTTTTTTCTGTAATTTATTAGGAAAAACTGTTAGGTATTCTATAAAATTGATTAGTTAAACTGTTTGTAATAATTATATATGTGTATATATATATATATATATATATATAGAAAACTCAAAAGCTCACTGATTTAATAAAAATAAAGCTTTGCACAAAACTAAATTTGATTATGGCACAAAATTGACCAATAAATAAAACGTTCAATTTCGTACCAAATATATAATTTGTAATTTATTGGACACACATGAGATTACTTTTTTTCAATAATTCTTCCAATAAAAATCAGGTAAATTTTACAACACTTTTTGAAGTATATGGTGAGAATTGCAACACTTATTCAAGTTTAAATGTATTTTGATGAAATTAAGAATCGGATAAAAATTACAACTTGCCATATCTAGAGTTATAATTTATTGACTTTTAACTTGAAGAAAAAATCTCTCTACACATTTGAGTTGTGAAGTCTAAGAAAAGAGTAGATCTAGAAGGTCAGAAATTTGTAAGCCTTTAAAAAAAAAACTTTGTTTAAGCCTACATATTCGGGAAAAAAAAAAGGTGTTCCATTGTTGAAGCTGATAAAATGTTA
>NW_019104518.1:1034025-1046516 GCF_001995035.1 Momordica charantia | reverse complement strand
TTTCACTAGAATATATGGAAATTATAGGTTTACTTTTCACAATAAATAATTTGGATAATACAATCATAAATAATGTTTGTCTATTGTTCATCACTTCATTTTGTGGCGAAAGCAAACCCTTGAAACTTCCATTCATTGCTATTCGAATTAACAGATCAAAACCATTTTCGACTCATCTAAGAATTCGTAAAGACAATACTGAAAAATTATTTAAAGTTTCGATATCACAAATGACATAAGAAAATGGACAATTAAATAAAATAAAATAATGTCAACTTGAGCTTAATTCAATTGGCTAACACATTCGATCAAAAAATTGTGAGTTCGAATTCTCACCCCCACATGTTGTATTAAAAAAAATCAAAATTAAATGATACATGTAACGTATCAAAATCATTTCGTAGACTGTCCCACCCTAGGTTTAGGGTTTAGGTGCACATTTCCTCCAACCATCCCTAAGTTATACCATGCTAAATCAACCAATATATGTTGTTATCATCTCGTAAACAATGTTAATGCTTAACGATAATGACTAAATAGAATTACAATTAAAAGTCCACGGGCTTAATGATTTTTCTTTTAAAATGTAAAGACTAAATAAATACAGTCATCTACATTCATAACACTAACTTTTTAATTAAAATTAAGACAAAATACACTTTTGATTCTTGAAATTTTGTAAAATGGTTCTAAATGATCCCTAACATTTTTGGACTATTAGTTGACTAGTAAGATGATGTGGCAGTTAAGTTAATAGACGGTTGATTTGACAAAATATATTAATTTAATATTATTTTTACGATAAAATGGATATAGGAGTAACCTTGTCCAAAGGAGAGAGGAGGAAGAAGAAAGAAGATGGAAAGTTCAATCATCATCAAATCAACAAGTCACATCATCTTAACGTTATTCAACAAGGTTAAAGCATGTTAGGCTCATTTAGAACCAATTTACAAACTTTAAGATAAAATAGACACATACTCCTAAATTTCATGAACCAAGAATGCATTTTGTCCCTTACTTTTTTCTTTTTTTTTTTAAAGAAAAGATATAATTTTTAAAGAATAGTAATTGCCTACATTAACAGCCCTAATTAACTTTTTGATGTGGCATATTTTTATTGACTAAAAAATTTTAGTAGAATCTACTTATCTATTAAACGTTAGAAATAGACTAATAAAAATACGCCACTCAAAACGTCAGTAGGAGCTCCTATCGATTGATGTATGTGTAAGCAAGTATTTTCCGCTTTTAAATGAGAGAGGCAGCATGGTAAGGACCATTCAATTCATTGAAACGATCCAGAAACAGAGGTACATTTACACTGCAAGGCTAGTGGTTTGTCATCTAACAGAGATTTTGCCAACATCTACTCGGCAAGCATCTCCCAACAAATTATGTGGAATAGAAAAGATAAATTTCCTTCTTCCCAGAAAAGATATTTAGAACAAACAAATTTTCTCACCTATCCTTTGAGGCATGGGGTTTCACTGTCGGACTTTTTCAAATCCCACCCTTTCAATGGCGACTGTAGAAACAATGAAGATGAAGACAGCTGCTTCTGCCGCATTGAGATAGACGACAAGCAACTGAAGCTATTCGTTAGCTTCGTCTTCTCGGTCTCTAACGGCACGAATGCGGGGTCGTGTTTTACGGCAGATATTCTTAGGGAATCGGGAAGTATGCAATTGCAGACGGAGCCTGAAATGTTGATCCATCCTTCAAGTCAATCTTTTGGTGAACATGAAAAGCACATATGTCATAACACCACAATGGTTCAAAAGCAAGTGGCACTACTTTATAAGGTTAATATGTTAGCCAGCCAACCAAACCAATCAGAGACTTGAGACTTTTTGACAATGGATGTATGTTGCAACAGTATATGATGTTAGATGTTAGGTTCTTATACCTTATGACTAAATCAATAGAATGAGCATTCACATGATTGGATTCAGCTAGAAAAATCGCTTTTCAGAGGGAATGAGGTAGAAAAGGTACCTATTTTAGCCAGCCGGTTCACCCATTTTGGAATTGATTTCCCAGTCAGCTGATGGCAGACATCCTTGCAGAAATGATTGCAGTTCTTCACAATCAGGTGATACGTATCGCCGTAGTAGCTCGAAGAGCGGTGCTCCATGAACTCCCTGACTTGACGAGGATCAAGGCAGGTTGAGCCAATCAATATTGACCTCCTAAACTTGAAGCCTGGGCATTGTCGAGGTTCGACCTCAAAAACGCCACTGGTCGGGTAGTCATGAGCTCCAAATGCATATTCTACACCATGGACTGCACAATGCATTCATTTTTCTCTCAGAAAACAATTTGAATCACAAGGTGAATTACTAACTTTCTATTTTCAGATTCACAACTGGTTTTGGAGTTGCAGAAGATAATAAGTTTGTGACATTACCTTCTACACCAGAGTGAAAGATACCAAGCCCTGCCCAATAGACATAGCCATTCATAGGGGTTAAATCATACACGTTTAGATAAACTGGTGTTTTGCCTGGACCACAGTTAACTGACTTAGATTTGGAAAATAGACAAAAAGAGGGAGATGATGATTTTCCTTTACGTAGAGGGACAATGGATTTCCATCCTTTCTTGGATCCAAGCTTTATTTTCATTTTGTCGACAAACGAGAAAAAACCAGAATTCAGTTGATGCCCGTCCGCAACCTGTTAAATGAAAAGAATCAGAATAAATAACCAATATAGGGATGTCCATAAACAATGATAGATGCATGATGATATCATCGGAAGGTTGATGATGACCTTTTGCCTATTATTTGAGAATCTCTTGCACTACAACCAAAACTGAGAATATCATCTAATCAATCAACACCACAGCATTTGATTGTCTAAAGAACTTACAGGATATTTATCATCTAGCACAAAATAGGTTCCAATTTTAAAGAGTTTATGAACCCTGATCCTTAGGTCTAAAAAAGATGATTTGTAAGAACAATCCTTAGCTCTAGCAATCAAGCTTTTACCTGTGTCATTCAAGTGATAAGAACTCCCCAATCCAATTTACTGCTATCTCATACTAGAATCTTGTAGCATAAATTGTGTCAATCAACTCATAAGTTATATATCATTCCAACAGATACATATGGTTCACTTATAAACATGGGGGGGGGGGGGGGGTTTGAATTAATGTTTTAGTAAGTAAATGTAAGTTTCAACCTAATGATGTTTTTTTTTATATGAAACAAAAGATGTATTGATGAAAAAGAAAAAACAACCTCAAGGGCAGGGGTAAAGAGAACCCCTACCAAAAGAACTAGTAAAGGGTATAGCCTTCCCATCTTGGGCAATCATGGCTAAACTACAGTTGCAAAAAAAAAAAGAAAAATTTGTGATTGAGACACCACAAGGAGGCATTAAGTTGTACACTATTCCAAAAAAAATTGATGTGAGGAGGGTTTGTTGTGAAAAACCCTTCGATTTCTTTCCTTCCAAATGCACCATAAGAGAGCTCTAGCAGAACATTAGGATTCTTAAGTGTATTGTTAGTGCTCAAGTTCATGCCAAATCATTAGGATTGATAGTTTTGGAATTTTGGGTTTCGAGAGTGTTTGTTTTCTATGTGAATGGTTACTCACTATATCGTTATTCTTAAGTTGTACACTATTCCAACAAAATTTTGGCTTCCTCCTCTAAAAGCCCACCTCTTAACACTTCCATTAGCCATACATCAATCCTCTCGGGAAGACAAAGAGAGAGGCCAATATCGTACATCCAACTAATGAAAGCAAAAGGAGAATGAAGGAAGATGTGCTCCAAGAGTTAAGACTTTCCTCATACCTCAAACAAAGGCAGCCAGTTTCAACCTAATGATTATTCTCTATCTCTTATTCAACCATTATGCCATGGATGAATTAGGACGTTCATTAACTTATAAGTTCATCAAATCTGAAGAATATTAGGTCTATCAGAATTTTGAATGCACAAAAGAAAAAAGAAGAGCAACAGAAGGCAACAAAACTTAAACAAGTTAGCAGAATCCGAGTGGAACTGTCTTTAGGGGCAAATCATAGGAAAGTTAAAGAATTCCTTTTTGTAGCAAATTGGAAGAGAATTAAGACTATTGTTTGGGAGCTGAGTTTAAAAACATTTTTTTATTGCTTAGAATAAAAAGTTAGTGATGACGTGCTTGGATAATTATTTTTAAAAAAGATCTCGTCCTTTTCCTTAATTTGTTTCCATGTTGGCCTGTTTTTTTTTAAAAAAAAAAAAAACTGGACTTGTTGTTCAGTTTAAAAATCACATACTTGCAAATAATGATTTCAATCACTTAACCTCCATCTTTACAAGAAATTTTATCACAATTTTTTAAAGAAAAATTATAAAAAATAAAACAAACAAAACATTTCCAGGTAGCCCAACCATTATCATGACTTCCTCGTTCATTTAATACTTTTAATTCTTTACTATATTAAGAAGAGATGATAGTTCCATTCTCCCACTATTCAAGAGGAGGCAGATAACTCGAATAAATAAGGGCTTTCACTTCAGTTATCCCAACATATCTAAATAGATCTAACAACCAGTTTCAAGACATTAACAGGAACAGCTTATATGCTTAATGTTTTAGTTCAAAACACAGGTCAGGCCAATCTATAGATCAAAAGATCCAACATTTTGATTAAACCCAGTTCGAGAAAATCCAAACTAGATATAAATTGAAATAGAAAACAGAGTTGCAGTGCATTTATATCTAGCCAGCTAAGTTCCCCAACCAACCATCAAGCACCAAACCATTAATTACCAACACTCCTCTACAAGCTAGGATTTTCATGCGGTTGACACTATCCAGGCAAAAACATCCTGCCTCCAAAATTAGAACTGTTTTCTCCCAAGTCATGAACTTTTCCAGACATATTCCCCATAGTCAAGTAGAAGAACTAGGTTGTTCAACTTAAAGGAGCAACATCAATGGAAGATTTCCAATGAGTAAGTGTGAATCAGGAAATCAACAATTAAAACAATCAATCATTACGCACTTGGTGCAGTACATTCTTCAACTTTGCCATCAAACCCTAACAGTTAGGGATTGAAAAGGAAAAAATATTTGGTAAAACTAAATTCAGATCTGAATGACAATAACCAAAGCAGAAAAGGAAACTCGGAAGTGGGCAGCATTAATAGCCAAATCCATCTTCCTGCCGCGTTAAAGAACAACAAAAAGGGGAAACCCTGCTTTTTGTTAGCACATTACTGACCCAAACATCAAAAATCCAGACAAGGAACCAGCGGACACGAATTCAAAGATTCAGTAGCAAAAAACCCAAAACCCAAAATCGAGAAAGCACGCTTCTGAAAGCCCCACAAGTTCTTAACCATTCGCCCTCAAAGTTATAAATCTCCATCAACCCAGAAAAGTCCAAACAATTCAATGACCACACAAATCAAGACAGCAAAAAGAGCTCACAAACATCACAAAAAACAACGAAAATGCAACCAAAAAAAGGAAAACTCACAGATTCAAGAAGATCCGATACGGGGCATCAGAAAGAGGCAACAGGGTCGAAGGGGGCGGGCATTAAAAGCGAAACCCAGAAAGGTTAAGAAGCGAAAAGGCAGAGGGAAAAACAGAAGAAAGAGAGGGACCGAACAAGGCTAATTAACCCCGTTTGGCCGCCTCTCGGCCTCTGTGAATCTCAGCTGTTGCTGGAAGAATTATGCTACTGGGATTGGAAGGGGAAAATAGGAATTATGAAGCAAAACCAGATTAATACGAGGGGAATGGGAGAGACACAGTTTGATTGAGAGATAAAGACAATACAGTGAAACTTGTCTCATTATTTTACCCTTTCCAATGGCTTCCCTCTTCCCACCACGTGCATTGCCTTCCCCAATCCCCTTTATAACCAATCATTCTCTTCTTATTCTTATTCAATTTCAGTTCTATTTTATTGCAGTAATCATATTTTATCATCAAAATTTTAAATTTTGTTTGCCAATCTGGATGAAAATTTTGTTTGCCAATCTGGATGATGGGTTGGTTGATATTGATAAGATATTTATTACCGACTCATGAATATTTCATCCGAAATATATGGTTATGAATACGAAGTTCAGGTAATACACCGTAGGTTGATAAAACATTTGTTACCAACTTATGAGTAATAGAAATCATATTTAACGGCTTACTTCAAAATATTTAAAATTAGTTTTATAACTGTGCATTTCATTTTAACAACTTGGGTATGATTGGGTGAAAAAATTATGAATTTTTTACTGAAAAATAGAAAAATAGCTAAGAAAAATGTTGTTTCAGGGCACATTGAATTTTAGTGACTTGTTATCTAATGCAACCATAAATAACTTGATACATATTATTCAATTAGTAAATATGACAAGGAGGATAATAATAAATATTGACATATTAGATTGAAACTAATATCAAAATAGAGGGATTACAAAGCAATTTAGCTAAACAATATTTTAAAATTCAAGTGTCTTTAAAGTCCAGCATTAATAATGCTATGGATTTAACAATGAGTGAATCCTAGTCAATGAATTTTGAAATAATGTTTCAATAATTATTCTCAATAATTATTCAAAGGCAACTAATAGAATATTAATAAATAAACTTTTAATATTGAGAACTATTTTGTAAATGGGTGATAAATTAATATTTTCATACTATAAAATCATTTTTTTACAAACCTATCTTTAACTGGTCCAAC
This sequence comes from Momordica charantia, assembly GCF_001995035.1. The sequence goes on along the minus strand of NW_019104518.1, from coordinate 1,039,819 downwards.
TAGGTTGAAATAAATTTTTTATATAATAACTAAATGATAAAACAGTAGGATTTGACTTGATAAAACATTAGTGATATGTGATGTGATCACTCTTGAATATATGGGTCTCACATTTTTTTTGGGATTTATCTCCTTTTATATTTATTTCTAAGAAATTATTTCGCACAACACCGAAAATGAGATTTCTATTTTTACACCAATGTTAAGTGAGTTATTTTTATTTTTTTGAGAAGTTTTAATTTGTACTTTATAAATTAATTTTTTGTTGATATGAATTTCTTACCGTCTAGAATTTTATTTGATAATCATTTTATTTTTTGTGATATTTTAAAAATTTAAGCTTATAAATAATTTCACATGTGTATTTATTTGTGTTGATATTTTTTAAAAACATTTTCCCGATACAAGTCATCTTTTGAATATATATATATACACACACACACACAGTCTTTTAATTTTAATTTTTTATTTTTAAAATTTTGCTAAAAAACTACAAGGAAACAATCGTAATTAAAACTACATAGTTATATGTTGCATAATTTAACTCTTTTAAAACGTAGGCTACATTATACAATTTTTTTAACTGATAAATTATATATATATATATAAAAAACCTTGACTTACATACTTGGTTTTAATTTTAATACATTATTTAACATTTTAAATGTTTAAAGTTTAATTTTTCTTTTTTTTTAAAAAAAAAAGGTAAAATTGTACGTCAAGGGTTACTTTGTAAAATTTAGTTGGCCTTAAAGTTTACTCAAACCTCTATCAATCGTTTTGAAAGTAAAATTGAATCTATTAAAACACTGATGGAAAATTTGAGATCAACTACAAATATTTGTTACGTTTTTTCTTTTTCTTATTTTTTTTTTCATAGACAGAACAAATATCTGTTAGTTGGTTGAAGGTCATTTTGGTATAATTTAACTTCAAAAATAAAAATGATTACAAAGTAAGCAAAATAATGACTTATTCTTAATTAAAAAAATTTAATTATAATCCATCATACCAGGAATTACACTTTTTTGTACGCAACAATACATCTTAAATCAGTAAAAAAAAATATATATTCAAACAATTTTTTTTGTCGGTGAACTTTTTCCAACAAAATAACACGTGACAGTTTTTATTTTGTCTAATGATCACTAAACTTTCAATCTTACAGTGCAAACTTATAATTTAATCTAAAGAGAAAATTCACAAGAAAACAAAAAAAAGGCAAAGTTGAATTACTGTCATGAAATTAATTTATGATCTTCATCGACATCTCGTGGCTTTCCCTTCCATCTCCCTAACTAACTACACGTCGGATTTTTTCACACAGACGAAACGACATGTCATTAATTTTCAACTCTCTTTTTTTTTATCGAATAATTTCAATTTTCAACTCGCTGATCTTCACATGAAAAAGCAACCACAGCTTCCTTCAACTTTTTCTTTCACTTTCCCCTCCGCCGCGACGGAGCTCCGTCCATGGCTGCTGCCCGCTTCCTCCGACTGCGGAGGAACGGCGGATCGAACCGGAATCACGGGGGTGAGTTTTTGTTAATATTCAGGCCCGGTACTCGGTACTCTTTCTCTATTTCAACTTTTTTTTTTAATATTGCTAATATTTACAATTTGTTTTAAAATAATGCTAATTCGAAATTTATTCCAAAAACTAACATTTTCCAAATTCCCGTTTCTAAATTGAATAATAAAAATAAAAAATAAACAAACTGGTAGGTCGTCGTCTCTCATCAAGCTAAGAGACGATATATACCTTTTTTAACAATAATAATCATTTTCCTACTAATCTTGAAATTTTAAGTTTAAATCTCCATGCTTTCATTTTTTTAATTTTTTTTAGTAAATAGAATGTTATATTGTAATCGTTTTTCCTTTTAAATAAATTTTACTTATAAAAAACTTTCTTCTCTTCAAATAAAATAATTATTATTTAAAAAGCGTTAACCTAGTGCTAAAGTGGGCTTAGTTAACTTAGTAGCAGAGGAATTTCTAAAATGTTATTTTTAGAATAAATTGAATTAGCATTATTTTTAAAAAATAAATTGTTATATTAGCAATATTAAAAAAATCCCTTCTGTTCCCTACATTTTTGTTTAATATTTTCTTATAATTTCTAAGAGAGAGAGAGAGAATTTCAACCTTTTTATTTATGTAATTCAATTATTTTTCTTTTGGTAGCTTAATATAATATAATCTTATTTTTATTTTTTTACTTCCAAAAAAAAATTTTAATCTTTTCTTTCAATTTTAAATAAAAACAATTTCACTCCTTATAGGCTTTTATAGATCTAGAGGTATGGTGGTCGTTGATTTACACATTAACACAATAGGAAAAGAGAGGAGTTCGCTAATAAAGACAGATAGGTCACAATTGCATTATGGTGCGGTCAGAGTAGATATTATATTTTTTAGAGTGTGCTTCTTAATAGCTACATAGCATTTGGTGTATTGAGATCTAGAAATATTTTGTGATGAACGATAAGGAATTTCACTAGGGGAAGATCATTACCGTCTTGTCTAAACAAATATTAAAAAATCACATTCAATATGTAGGTATTACTGTAAAATCACTATATACTTGCAACAATTACAAATTGTCGCCGTGAAATGCATACAAAACATAAACTTATAGAAATGTTATTAGAAAACCATACTACATATATAGAGTTTGTAACAATCATAGACTGCTGCATTAGTTGACCATAAAAAAAGATTCAGTAATAATCTAAATAGTTGTTTATACAAAGTTTAAATTTAAGTGCTATGATTTTAAAATGTAACTAATGTAAAATTTTATGGACTAAAATAAGATCTAATAATTGAACTGTTTGTTCGTTGATCTCTCCATCTATTCAAGCTGGAATATCATTTATGACTTGTTGATCAAATTTGGTAGATTTGTGTTCTAACATAAGAAATTTTTATCTTTGAGGGATAATATCATTTTTTTAAGAGTAGGGATAATATTCAATTACTTGGCATCAATACTACATTTATTAGAATTATATTTTTTGTATTTTTTTGTTACTCTATTGACTTTGTTGAGTTATTAATTTTTATTATTCTTATGTTGAATTAATTTTTATTATTCTTATTTATATATATATATATAATTTATAGGAGGAAAATTTAAATTTATAATTTTTTTAATTTGGATTATGTTATTTTTATATAATTTCAAGCCTTTTATTTATTTGAAAATATAAATTTATTTTATACTAATGTAAATATTTTCAAGAAAGACTGAGAAAATTTTAAAATGTGTATTTAATGAGATTATAATTTTCAGAAGACAAGACAAAAACCAATAAAAAGTAAAGATAAAAAAATTGGTAAATGATAACCAAGCCCCACTTAGAACTTGGAAGGCTGCCAGATGCCTTCCACGTCATCTGGTTGACATTGACCAATGCTAAGGCTCAGAAAACAAAAACGACGCCGTAAGCCTGCCGAACACCACGTGTTATTCTCTGACGTAGCTGAGCAAGCCCATAATGCAGCAAATATTGCCACGTGGAAATAGCGGACCCACCATAATAAGTGAACTTGACCCCACACGTCAAAGTGATGTTGGTGCCAGCTCAGCACATTAAATACCACGTGGGGAGCTGACCCCACTTATCGGACCAGTCTACCGCTCAATCTTTGTTCCACAGGGACTGTCTTTCTAAGTTGTTTTTAGTGAGTGAAAGTATATATAATTCTATAATAAATTCTAGGATTCAATTATATTAACTTTGTTTCATTTCTGCCCTGATTTTTAAAAGAAAAAAAAATTTAATCTCTTCATTATACCTTGAATTCATTAATTCTAGTGATTGATCTCTGATGTTAAATATAAAAGAGAATATGAGTATTGTTGCACAATTTTTGTTACATAATTGATTTGGTTAATCAAGTGCACGTCAATATATTCGAAGTAAATAACGTTAAAGTGTGTGCATTTGAATGATGAGTAAAAATAAGAGAAACTAAACGTTAATTTTGTTTTAATGGGTTAAGTAGGTTCATGTTCCCAGTATTGAATTTGATAAAGTTTTGATATATTGAAGAACTTACATATCTACCTCTTTTTATTAAGGTGAATCAATACAATTAAGAATAAGCAAATCATAATGTGATTTACTACTAGTTGTAAATCGTTTGGTAAGGTCGTCACACTAAACACACACCACATAGTCTCAAATCTTTTAATGGACGTGACTTTTTAATTAGGACAAGTTTTAGGGTGTGGTGTCACGTAATTGGCTACACCTTTAGTTACCATGACTAAGTGATGCCTAATGTGACATTATTCAGCCTCGTACACTCGATAAGATCTCTACTAAAAGTACCTAGATTCACTGAATAATGTAGCTTTCTGATTGATCTTTACTTCAAGTTGCTATAATAGGTATGCTTAGGGTAACATTTCAAGTCTTACACTTTGGCCAAGGACATCAATTAGCTGCCTAGACTTCGTGCTAGCTAGCATTTTCTTACTTGACTGATACGATAAGATTTTTAACTAGAAAGCTTATTCAAATCGTTTAACCTCGATATATATAGTGATCAAGTTGTTAGAAGTAGTGAAACAAATTAAATATCTAAACGAACCATGTTAAACTAGTAGAATCATTTCCAAGTAAATATATAATATGCTATTTTAAAAGTTTTACCCACAACAAAAATAATGGTCACAACCAATCCAAAAATAACACAATAAGGTAAACACACCTAGCTATTGCGATATTCGTATCGTCAATAGTTCAATTCGTATCTTTTCAAAAAATATATATATGGTTGGTTGAACTAAAAAAAAGAAAAACAAACATGTGCTACGTCTTTTTTTTTCTTTTTCTTTTTTTTTTAATTATTGAGTTAACTAAATTGATACACAAATTTATTATATTTGGACCACATACACCAAGAGATTTCGACCATTCCAAAGGGACCAACTTAACTTAACCTAAATTTGCCCCTTTTTTCTTAACTTCCACAGAAACTTGTGTTACTTGTTAGAGAGAGAGAGGAGAAAGCGAGAGATGTGAGACAATTGGGCTTGTGTGTGAACCCTTTCAGTCATAAATAAGGGCTGATTTTGACTCTTCAATTAAATTTGTATATATTACATTTATGAAGAAAATGATAACTTTAGTATCTTGAATTATTATTTATTCTAGCCTATGATTTATTGATTTCAAGAATTATTTAATGTCCCTGTAGACTTATTTTTATAAATCACAGATTGAGTTTATATACCAATATTTTTATGTCACAAATTTAACAAAACACATAGACTACATAAATATCTACATGCTTAATTCAAACATTTTGATCATTTGAAAGCAAAATAAATCCAAAATCAAATATTGTTATATCGTGCATATGATAAATATTTGTGGAAGTATGATTCTAATATTTGTGAGACACATATCCCGAGATCTAATTTTGTGTGTGAAAATTGATACAAGGAGTAACAAATTAAAATTTCCCCAAAATTCAATAAGAACAATGGAAGAGCATTTTACGAAACCAGAGAATCGAAATACAACATTATTTGAAAACATATGGAGCAAAATTAAGAATCATCCGTAACATTATTTAAACAAACTAACAAAGTTAAAAAAAAAATGTACAATTTCTCTTTTTGCAAATTGTACTACCCAAGTGGTAACCAGCTAGCTGCATGCGTTTTCTGTACACCAAAATAAACAACACTTCCTATATAATATATGACCAAATATATAATCCAGAGGCCACAGTCAAGTTCATCAACCGGACCCGCCGCCGCCGTAAGGTG
>NW_019104518.1:1011258-1033495 GCF_001995035.1 Momordica charantia | reverse complement strand
CGGCAGGAGAAGACGCAAAAACACCGGCAAAAATGCTTGTACGGCCACCGATTCCACCGCCGTTGATCGGGTCGGTTACGTTGGAGGTGGCCGAAGTTATGCTTGTGACTGCCGGTGTTAAAGGCGGAGGTCCGATCGGGTTGTCCGGTTGCTCTGCAACCATAAAATCCATATGACGAATTTCCCATACATTACAGAATGTTGAACAAATTTTGGAATCAAATGTGTGACAGGCTGTGTCTAAAGAATTTTTAAATTTTCAATACAAAGGTTCCATAAATGAGACCATTTCAACTCATTAAACACAAAAATTGAAACTTCAGGCATGTCACCAGGCTTCAAGAACTAAGCTTATTAATATATATCAAAATTGTAGAAAAATACTTTAAAATTTCAATAGACAAAAAAGGGACTTCACTGTCCCATCCCAAGGTTTATTTAGGGTTCATTGGGTAAAAAAGAGACGTAATGATTTAATGAAAGACCCTTTTTCTCCATCTGTTTTTTCTTGTGATAATTTTTTAATTGATCATTGCAAACAATTAGTCCAAGAAAAAGTTAATTAAATTTCTGAAAACAGCCAATCCCATCCCACAAAAGAACAAAATCTTGACGAGCAGACAAATTAAAGGAGCAGCCCAATGAAGCATAAAGCCAAGAGGAGAGGCTGCTTCAATTCAACATAATATAAATTTTGGTGATCAGGTCAAACAATAGTCCAACTTCAAAAAGAACCCCTGAAGTTTCCAGTTGCAGACAACCCTTCTTTGGCAATATTACTTTTTCCAAATCAAGAAATTAAAAAAATAGAATAACATATATACATAGATAGAAGCATAGGATGAATCAGTGAGCATTTAATATACCTGAGCTTTGAATGGACAAAGCAGGAGATAGTACAGTAGCCAATGGCGTGAGGGGCGGTGGAGGCGGCGAAGAAGCAACAGCGGCGGCTGACGCGGCGGCGGCCAGTGCATTGGAATCCGAGCTTACGAACGACAATCTCGTTCGTGGCTGGGACCGACCGCTCTCCTCCGCCAAAGCATCGCAGAACGCCCGATGCGTGATGAAGCTATCCCTCCTTTAAATCAATAACAAATATTAAGAAATTGGAACAGAAATGAAGTTGAAACTTGAAAGAGAGAATTAATTTGAGAATACCTAGAAAACAAAGTTCCGCAATCGCATTTGTACTCTCTGGTTCCACAGGTTTTCATGTGCGCCTTCCAATCCGATTGCACGGCGTACTTCTTGGAGCACCGCTCGCACTTCCACTTCTTCTCGCCGTGCTTCCTCGAGAAGTGCTTTTTGATGCCGGTTAGATCGCCCAGCGCCCTCGCCGGATTGTGGTGAACGCAAGACGCCTCCGGACAAACGTACACTCGTTTCCGAATCTCTTGGCTCGTCCGCTGGCGGAGCTTCCAAGGCAAGTTGTGGCCGCGCCGGTGGAGCTGCAGATTCTGGTCTCGCTGGAATCCTTTGTTGCAGATCTCGCACACGAAGCGGTTCGTCGCCAGAAGCGATTTCGGCGATAGAGCGATCACCTCCGCGTCCGGATCTGGCATGCCGGGAAGATTCCTCTTCTTCTTCGGCGGAGCCACGGCGCCGACGATCTCGATTTGAACTCCCGGCGATGAAGATACCGCAGCTTCGTCCCCGGAAGGAGTGGAAAGCGCCGCCGGTGAAGAATTGTTCTCTGCCGCTACCATCGAAGATGATTTCGAGCCCTAACTTTTTTCCGATTTAAGAAAATATTTATAGCCGCATAAAAAAGAAAACCAGAGTACGTAGAGATGTACAGAGCATTATCTGGTTCGAGTTTGAAGTTAAAATGAATCCGGTGATTCGACCGGTGGCCGGAAAGTCGTGGTCCTGTAAGGAGACGGCCACTGCACAGTTCACACTCGAGGAAGAAGAGAGAGAAAGAGATGGGGGTTGAAGAAAGAGACAGAAATTTAAATTTGTGGGTTTATTTTATTTTTTCTTTTTTGGTCAATTAAAAAAAATGAAAAGATTAAAAGCGGCGCGCTAACCATGGTTACATTTTCTAACCCTGGTTGGGGGAGGATATGCCGTGGGCCCCACGGGAAGTCTGATCTTTTTGTCTGCTAATGTGTTGTGCCACGTGTCCGGATCTGCGGGTTTATGATTTTTGTCGGGCCAAGTGGGACTACCCCAGCCGGTGCTTGTCGTCTAGTGAAATTTATTTTATTCGATTTTCTTAAACCGTTCTGCCAAAAGACGATTATACCCCTATTTGGCCACCTTCCACCTCGCGACAGGGGCAGAATCCACCCAACCGTCGGGGCAATTTGGTCTCTCCCGCAAGCATGCGGCAAGGGTGGGTTCGGTAATAAAAGGCGGTCACGGGGACAATTCGGGGCAAATGATTTAGAAATGTTGTACGTTACAGTACGAAATGCCGACAGGTGTCATGGCATAACCCCATCACGTGTACACATGAGAAATCGAGGGGTTTTGATTTAAAAAAAAAAGAAAAGGGTTGCAGATCCAGTAGTGTAGGTTTGAGTGCATGTTATAAAAACTCCCTACTCAAAAAGTTAAATATCCTTTTTTGTCTGTTGTTTTTTGTGGGGGCCTTTATCTGGATTTGGGTGTGAGGACAGCTACGGAAAATAGACATCACCTATTTTTCAAAAGTTACAATCATAATAAAACACCTCTAGCCTCAGGGGCTTTTTCGACATTTTTCTTTCTTTTCTTAACTTTTCTGACCTTCTAAATATTTAGGTATTTATCGGTCAACTCTCGTTTTTCTGGACTAACCTAAATTAGATTCAACGATTATTTTTGTCAATAAAAATATCGAGGTCTTAATTTAATATAAATGTCAATAAAAATATTTATTAAATATCGATGTTTGATAGATATTTATGTATAAATTAAAGAATAAAATATTTCAATCAATAATTAGTATTTTTCTATTTCTAAACAAGTTAGAAATTATTAATATTAATATTATGTATATATTAGTGATATTTTCATATTTTGTTGAACTTTTTGTAGTATGATAAAAATATTGATTTGCCCTTCGTGTCGATGTCGAATTCATGAATATATGAAAATGTCAATAGAAATGTCTATGCGTTGACAAATATTTAATACTATGACTCAACTATTTAAAATATGTATTTTCAACTAAAATATCATGTATTTGAACCTCTACTCCACATATGGTACTAAAAAAGTTTCTCATTTTTCTACTAAATACAATTAAACTGTTCACAAGGGAAAGAAAAGGTAAAAAAATATACATATACATATATATATATATTATTTAATAAAATAAAAACTATCGAATTTTTATTAATGGTAGTATTTAGATGAATCCACCATATGTATTTAAATATTGTTATTTTACTATTTGTAGGGCGATGTTCCAATTTGGACTTGTCATCAAGATTCTATTAAATATTATATTATGGGGAAAAACGACTTTTACATCCTAAATTTTGTACTCAATTTTTATTTTGTTGTACAGTTTCAGTTCCAATTAATTCATCTTTAATCTTAAATAAATATTGTAATACTTACCATTATTCTTAAACTTTTATCTGAAGAATTGTTAAAAAAATATTCTCACGTGTTTAATAGAATATAAAATAGAGACATTGTACCACATTAAGCTTAATCTTTGGAGAAGGCCAACAATATGCTTGGCTGGATTTTTGTTCATTGATTTGCTTGGACTTTATTTCCATTGAAATCTTAGAAAATACAAAAAATAGTGGGTAAAAATATATAAAATGGAACATAAACTAAAAATTATAATACTTATCTTAGTGTAACGTTGGACCAGTTGGAACTGTAAGTCCACAATATAAATAGATTATTTATTTCTTCATATTTTTATTTGTAAAGATGAATGCTAATATGCATTTAAAATTATTGGTTTCCAAACTAATAATATTTATAGAAAGAGGTTCGTTCTTTTTAAGTATTCATGAAAATTGTTTTGGATTTATTGGAAATTGTAACTGAAAAGTGACAATGGCAATGGTGGAAAGTGCGCAGTTAATAGTAATTTTTTATGTACGAAAGTAATATTAATTTCCGGCAAGTGCATACTAGCAGCCAATCAGTGGCTGCCACCAAACTCCACAAACCATAATTTTTTTAGACTTCAAAAAAGAGGAAAAACAAAACAGTACCAAAGGACAAAATGGGCATTTTTACAGATTAATTAGTTTTACTTTAGGTGATGTTTAATTATCCAAGATTAGAATGAAAATGGGTGAGACTGTTCATTATTAGGTATTATTTACTCTAAATTCTATGGAATCGAAACAAGAAATCTATAGATGTGTTTACCAAAATTTTAAGGAATCGAGATAGAAATCATATATATAATAATTATTAAGAATACTATTTTATTATTTGTAGCTAATTACAAATACCAATTAATTAAAAGATGTACTAATATTTATTTCTGTACTATTGATAATAATGAATTTTACTTTAACAAATTTTATTAAACTTCTATTATTTGAGTGCTCCTTTAGTTCGGTTCTTTGTTTTATCTGAAGGTAGCGTAATGTTAGAGTTTACTTGCTTTGCTTTTGGTTTCACCCCACCTCATACCAATGGAGATAATTGTCCTCTTTTACAACCCAACAAATAAAACTAACGACCTATTGGATAGAGATAGGTACCAATTATCACTAAGTTATACTAACTTTAATAATTAAAATTAAATAATTGATACATTAAATATAACTTTGTAATATTTTATAATAAAATCACATCTACCAATAAAAGTTATATAATTTTTTATCATAAAAATAATTATTGATAGTACAAATAAACAAAGAAAGAGTAAAATTTTCAAACAATTAATTAAAAGTGTAACTTTCCCTAGGCCGTATGATTATGATTAATAGATGAGCCAGGAATGATAAACATTGTAAAATGGTTGTTAAAAAATTGAATAATGAATGGAAATGTAATTGACGAGGTTTTAGGAGAGGAATGTGATTATAATAGCTTTTATTAGAAGGTACTTGGTGTTGGGTTTGTAACGTAAGGTAATTGGCTAGGGAAACGAATGATCATGTGTATATAAGAGAGGACAATTATCTATGCCGCCCCAGTTCGTTGTGTATAGAATTTGTGTTAAGATTTTTCAAACCAATTTAATTATGTATTCGACGGGATATATTATAAGGCCGTGTTGTTATGCCGAGGTAGAGATTAACTTTCATAAGAAATTGCAACATTTAAAATTTTTACTTAGGGTGGTCATAGCAAAGAGGGTAGAAATATCATACAGAGTAATTATTTGTAAATTAAGATGATTTAAAAATTATTTCCCGTGTTTGGTTTGAATAATAATTAAAAAAAAATCCAATCTTATTTGAAATTTCATTTTGTTCCAAAAAAAAAAATGCTTTCTTTTATTTTATTTTCTTCCAGCATCCTAACGAAAGATTTTGTTCATTTATTGATTGGAAATCCACTAAAATTTATTGGTTCAAATCAGTTAGGAACTTCAGATTATTTTATTGAAATTCTGGAATTTAAAATCATTCCCTTCTAATTCTTATAGCATAAGGGTGGAGTGCCAAAAATTTGTAGCAAAAAATTTCATAATAAATAGAAAAATTTTATATTTTGCTTTTTATGCATAGAGTATTTAAATTTTCAAAATTTATAGAATAAATTATAGAGAATTTTAAAATTATAACTTTAACATGATCTCAATGGACATATTTCTCTGAGTAAAAGATTATAAATTTGAATCTTATCACCTCACCTATCCTAAAAAAAAAAAGTAGCTTTTAGTTCCTAAATATTCATTACCGAAAATAATTTAGTTTTAGCATTCATTCATGACTACTAAAACTAAAATTTTATTTCAACTTGATAATGTTTGGTTGATTGTAAAAATAAAAAATAATAATAATCATCATTTGAGCATAGATGTTTAAACAACTTGTGTCTTCCAAAATATTTATTTCAAGAAACAATTTTCAGAACAAGATTCTTTTCGCCTTGAGTTTTCATTAATAACTCACTCTTGTCGAGTTTTTAAAGATGCACTTTTACTCTAGACCTATAAATATTAATTTATTACAAATATTAAAATCACAAAAAAAAAAAAATATAACAACATTTGTTTGTCCTGATCAAGTGATCTATGAGAAAATAACACATCCAAAAGTTTGACAAAAAGAAAAAAAAATTCAAATCTGTTTCGACCTCCAAAATTTTCAAAATTATGCTATTTTAATATATGAATTTTCAAAATGAATGAAACTAGAAAATTCAGGATCCAAAAAAAGAATAAAACATGAGAAAACAAACTTTTAAAGAACAATTATGTAACTAATTCTTAATTAAAAAAAAAAAAAGAACTGTAACGGCAGTTGTTGAACAAGCCCTTACTCTTTGATGCATCCCAGGCTGGGAATAATTTAGAACAGCTGAAAGAAAAAGCAAGAAACTCCAAAACCATCCAACCAAAAGCCCAAGAAATTACAAGTGTTAAAATGCAAGCAAAAGCAGAAAGGCAATGCATCATAATTCATAATAGGGAGAGATTTTTTCACAGTGATCAAAAGGAGAAACAAGAGGAGACTGACAGATAATCATCGCAATTTTGATTAACTTTTCGAGTTGCTTAAACTTCAACATGGATCCCTTTTTTCTCCTCTTTGCAATAATACTCTTCCTAAAGCCTGTGGGTCTCTCCTGCTGCTCTTTGACCTCAGAATCCTATCATTGCCTATAATGTTCACAAAAATCATACCACAAAGAAAAATTAAGTTGGTGAAACCCATCCAAATCGACCAAACCCGATCCGTGTCACTGTTCCCAAGGTTGTTGATAGGCTACACTTTACACTCAGCTAGAAGAACATTATACAGGTCGCTACAATATTTGTAGACTTATGATTCTTTCTATTTCTACTCGATGTTCATTCTTTGATACCATGTGAATACCATGTTAAACAATCGATCCAAAGGAGACAAAAATGTCAAAACAAAACTTGCATTATTTCACTTTTTTTTTTCTTTCTATTCCTTTGCATGCAACTACAAAACAGAGATACAGATATATAGCGAGATCAAACCATTCATACCGACCAGCAAACAAGCAATCGGGAAAAAGGAAAAAGTAATCAGGATTCAGGAACTTGAAACTCTTTGAAGCAAAGATTTCTAGCTGATACCTACTTTTCTTTTAACTGCTTTCATCCACCACCTGATTGTTTGCAAATAGAGGCTCCCTTCGTTTTGGAAATCCTGGAGGTTCTAAAGGGGAGCCCCTGAATTTTAGCTCGGACGCTGCTCTATAATTCGGATCAACTGCAGCTGGTCTTGAGTTATGGTCACTTGTCGTAGGTGGCCTAAAGGAATTTGTTGCCCCACCGGGATACCCGGTAGGAGAACCATAACGTCGTGGTGGTCCTCTCAGGCCGCTGCCACCTCTGAGATCCATCATATCAGTACTCCTTGAAGGAGTGTCTATGAAAGATGATCGCTCACTGGTTCCAGTTCCCAGTGGAGCTCCAGTAGTAGGCGAAGTCGCAGTAAATGGATCATCAGGTCCCCATGAAGTGAGCGCCTCCTTCTTCTTGGCAAAGAAATGCCAAGCTCCAAAGAGAAAGAGTATGAAAAACAGAACAGGGCTTGTCCACAGCATTGTATTGAACTCCCCTTTAAAAATTGGAAGATTGGAGCGATACATGCCTACATATCCACCCCCGAGTCCAAGAACCACAAGCTTTTCACGGTCACTAGATATTAAGGGTACAAACTTTCCTTCAGACTCTAAATCCAAATTCTGGTAATTCAGGAAAGATGACCTGATCTCATCCACAGCAGCAGAAAACAGAGGTCTAGGTGCACCGACTCTAGCGTAATGCTGAGATGATACATTGAAAATGTGAACCTTCTCATTGCTGATCACAAGCAAATAACCCTTAATTGCCTGAAAGACAAGTGGTTCATCAAGCTCAAACTTCCTTTTAGATCTAACCCTGCATTTGAAGTTCATTATATCTCCCAACAACAAAACATGAATTAAGTCACCAGTCGATGTAAAACCATATGCTTTAGATCGTTCTGTGGCATCAAACACATAATTCCGAGCAAGAGAATAATTCAACCCCTCACATTCAGACTCCCTAAGTTTCATGCTTCTCAAATCCAACGAGCCAGCACCACTTTCTGTCAAGAACAAAAGCCTCTGCTTCAAGAATGCTATTGGCTTACTCTCCGGCATGACAGAACCATAAACTGTCCCATTCTCTCTAAAAACCTTGATTTTTCCCCTGACATCTGAAGATAGAATGTACCTGGTTCTCCCAACATGATGCACTTCCAAGATGGAAATTGGCGATTCGTCTTCCCTACCATCAGTCGCCACAAATTCCACAACATGTTCCATAAAAAGTGAATGTGACTCCTCCCCATTCGATCTCTCCCAAATCCGATGCATCAAGATTGCCCCATTCTTGTGCCCGGTAACCAGAAGGGTTTCATTCTTATAAATAGACATATATGAAAGCATCGTCATGATCGGCGATTCAGACTTCGTACGAAGCTCAACCGCAACATCCCCATTTCTCGTAAAGACGTAAACTCTCCCTTTCTCATCCCCCACCACAACATACTTACTATGCCCCTCAAAATCCCTAAATGGCAATACATTAATACAAGTAGCATCAGAGTCCAGTTTCACAGCCGACAAAAAGTGGAACCTCTCCGACCAAAATGGGCTATATTTGGTCACTGAAACGGCTCTCGTTCTATCCCCATCTCGAATCTTACTCTCCAAACCGCCATCTCCACCATCATTCAGACCATCTTCTTTCCTACCGCCTAAACTAACCACCTCAGGTACTACCCGTCTCGAAGCATCAGTATTCGGTTTCTTATCTCTAATTACCTCCGTAGGAATATCAGATAATCTCATCTCCAACTTAGAAACTACATCGCTAAGGTTTCTCACTAACTCCTCGAGATTTTTCAGTAAATCACGCTGCCTAATTTCAAAAGGGACCTCGCTTTCGCTTTCGCTTTCAGGTTGATTCTGCTCAAAGGAGCTGGAACTACATACAAAAACCCTAGAAACATGGGGAACACCAAAAACGAATAGAAAATAGATCAAAAGGAGCTTGCCTTTCCGGGGATTCGCCATTCAAGAAGCTGGGAGAAGCTCTTCAACAACTCGCCATCCACAGAATACTTAAATCGGGGATCTCTGATTCCGTTCGGATCTGGGTCACGAGTGTTTCGCCAGAAAATATAAAAATACCTTGGTTTTCCTTTTTGTTGTTACGATGAATCTGTAAGAACATAGAAGTTACTACAGATTGAAGATAATTTGTTCGACTGTAATACAAAATCTGAGGCGGGTGTTTACGGAAAGCTAGGGCTTTTTGAAAAGGGTCGTGATTTTAGAGGAAATCACGTTGTTCAGTCAAATTTCTTCTTCCGACCAATTTCGATGGAGGAGTGAGAAAGGCGAGCGGTTTACTTTGGTCAAATTCCGGTCTTCGCCTGTTTCCTCCTCTATCGCGAGATATACACGTGGCATCAATGTTTTCCTTTGGAAAATTCGAATTGTATTTTATGTTATATTAAAATGTTAAATTACCATTTCAGTCCATTCATTTTTTCCAATAAATATAATATTTAAAGTAATTGTCAGCTCTCGGTGATGTTACAATGTTAGAGACGTTTCGAAATTCGACAGATCTAATCTAACAATGCCTATGTAGATCTAATTGTAATTTTTAAAAACGTTGATTTTATTTTGCACGTGTTAGTATTTACTGTAATTATTGATTTTAAGAATAATATTAGATCTCTACTACTGAATTAGGTTCCTGTTAACCAAAACTAGCTCAAGTTAAATGTTTATTCTTAATAGTTATATTATTATTATTTTATATTTAAATTTTAAACTTGCTACATATATATATATATATATTTTCTTTTTCAGTCTTCAATATAATTGATATTGCCAACTCGAACCTAGCTTAATTAGTTAATGTATGTATTTTCGATTTGTATTCGAATTCTCCACCCCAATATATCGTTGTACTAAAAAAATTAATTGGTTACGTTGTTAAAATAAAGCCAAACATCTAAGACCCAGAAATTTGTTTCAATTAGCATGTAACATTTAATGTTTGAAGTTTTTTCTTTAAATGAAATGAATTATTTTCTCGTATAGATTGTTATAGTACAAATTACTGACTTAAAAGTAAGTATATAAGTTTTTTTAAGCAAAATCTAAGAATAGAAATCCAAATTTAATATTTTCATAAATATTTATTTTATGTTTGTCATTGTTCTAAAATTTAAATATGTTTGTTGGGTATTTATGCACGTTGCATCAATTCCAAATAGCTCGAAAATAGTGGCATTGAGTTTCTTGATCATTTGCCTAGCTGTCACCCATCAGTAATAAGAAACGTAAGGATTGATATATAAAATAATTATATTATAGTACTACGGGAGTACCATACTCTATTTGTTAACACTAAGAATATGACGGTCCCACATTTTTAACATGCTAATGTGATAACCAGTGACCGAAAGGAGTATCTATATCCCCATATTAATATCATGGATTCTTTTGCCAGGTTGGATTAGAAGGTACCAACATGGCTAATAAAGTTGATGGGTAGTGGAATAGATTAATAAAACAGGGTATAAGGACATCTTTTGCCATGTTAGTTGTCTCAATGCTGCTTGACATTAATGCTATCGTCTTCTTTTGCCATGTGTCATTTGTCATTCAAGAACATCATGAGTATTGGATCATATTAAATCAACGAGTATGATTTTTTTTAGGCAGAGGATTATAGTTTATTTAGGGCCAAATTGATAATTGTATTGTATAGTTATTTATGTATAATTTTTAGAAGCTATAAAAAGTTTGTTACGCTTCGGCAAGTTGTGGTATAAAATTAAATGACCCTTGTTCAAGATTAATATTCTTTGGTTGTGATGTAGATACTTCTAATAAATCACCATATAGATAAAAAGGAAAACATTTCACAGGACACATAAAAAATAGTACACTGTATATGACATAGAAAATATAGTACATGCTCCTTCGTCCCTCCCTCTCTCTTTTACTTTATCTTTATAGATATTTTAGCATCAACCCTCTATTTGGTAGTCAATATGAATCGAGTAAATCAAGCTTGATTTACTCCTCTCAATTTTGATAGGTTGCAGTTCAATTCCAAACCCTGGTTAAAAGTCATCTCAAACCAACACATTTACTCTAAAGACAATGAACGTTTTATGTTAAATTACAAGTTTAACTCATATAGATTATGCAATAGTTTTAACATTTTTTTTTCAATTTTAAAATTTTCAATTTAGTTTGCATATTATAAAATATGTCCTAAAAACATCACTAAAAAGTAGATAATTATTTTATGTAACGTGTTTTTTAGATATGGTAGAGAAATGATGACCTAACATTTAAAGAGAAAAAATGTTATACTATTCTCAAGTTGGATTGATCGGTTCGATATTAACTTTGGCTAAATTGTCTCAGACCAACACATTTATCTTAGAAGGATAAACTAGAAGTAAAACAACGAACATTTTTACATCAATTTACGGTCTTATCTCTTATAGATTTATGCATGGTTTTAACCAATCTCTATTGTTTTAAAACATCCATGATATCACCAAAAGTAGACAAATATCTTACATTACATGTTTTCTTTAAACGTGGCAAATCTAGAATTTTTGTTGAGGATCTTAATATACCTAGTAAATGTTTTTTTTTTATTTTTAAACTTGATATATTTATATTTATATAAAGAAAATTTTTATTTATTTTGTAAATAAATAAAATAGTTATATATATTTTATATATAATAAGTAGAAATATATATATGGTAAGTATAAATTTTTAACAAAAAGCACATGTGGGAAGATACATACCCTAATTATAGGGGGCTTGGCCTCGTGATCCACTATGTCAACGTGCGTTCTTGAAAAAATAGGTTTACTATTAGGTAACAATACTAAGCATTTAAAAGTTGAGGGAGACTTGAGTCCTTATGTCCAGTGTGTAGATCTGTCTCTCTCAGTAAAGACAATATGATATGACATCTAAAGAAAATGCGCTACAAATTTAATAAATATAATCTACTGTTGTTTCGAGAGATTAACTAAATTATATGGATTAAATTGAAAAGTTTTAAATTACAATAATCAAATTAGGAACAAAATATAAACTTATAAAGACTAAAATGGTAATTAGGGGTTTGTTTGGTTTGATGACTATTTCATTTATATTTTCCATTTATTTATTTTTACGTTTTCAGAAAAAAAAAATGTAATTTTTAAAAACTCGTTTCGAATGCACTCTCCAGCTCTGAGTCTCAGTCTGGTTTTGAAGTCAACAAGTCAAGGCGCGCATTTTATTTCTCTGGTGAAATAATATAAAGATGCGGATCACGATCAAATCAATCGACAAAATCAACGGCCAGATTTAAAATAACGGGTTTTAGAGAACCGGCCGGATCTTCCTCACGCTATAAAAAGCTCGATTTCCCGCCAAACCAATTGGCGCCAAACCTCAGACCCGCTCTAATATCTCTTCTCTTCGGCGAACTAGCCCTAGATCTCTCCCGCCTTTTTTCTCCCACTGCTCTCCCTGCTTCGCCTTCCCTCGCAGATCCCTTGCCGCCTTCGTCGTTTCTCCGCCTCGCCGCCGGCGAATCAGATATTCCTATCACCGGTTAGTCCATCTCATCTCTCACTAGTCTTCTACTGCTGTCTAAATCGATGCAGCTCAATGTTGTGACCACATCTACAAATATTTATGTGTCTATATATCTTTTATCTCGAGTTGAATTGGTTCCTTTCTAGCTGATTTTTCAATTTAGTTTATCAGTTCCTTTTGGGATCTAGGGTTTTGAACGGATCTCTGGAGTTGCGCTGGAAGTTTAGTTGGCTGAGTAGTTTATAATGTTTATTATAATCGAATCTGGCTAAGTTTCAAGCTTCTGGATAGATCTGAATATGTTTGTGTAATGGCTATGGCACTACGAGGGCGGGTATACACGGGCCATGGTTAAGTCGACGCTGTTTATTGTAGTAAAAATGAGGCTTTTTTCCCTTTAAAAAGAGGAACTACTCAATTGGTCAAGTAATGTTGATTTCGGGATATGGGTTTAATAATTTGGCATGTACAAGTAAAGCCAATTACGAATGATAACGTGGTATCTCAGAAGAAAAAAATGTTAATGTGGAGGATCTGCTTGGGATGTTCAATAGTTTTATGAACAACAAATTTTCTTTATTAAGGGACACTTTGGTAATTTTCACGCACTTGCTAGTTACCCTGCCACGGACATTTCTTTCTCCGCCGAAGTTCAAAGGTTCTGAACTATATTGGACGTGCATGAGTTCTTCTAATGTTCCTTGATTTTTCTTTTTGGGGCAGTTTTTTTGAAATTTTTCTTTAATCTGAATCAATATAATTTTACGGATGATAGAACTTCATTATTTGATCCTCAAATTTATCCACTTTGTTTGGAATCATGTTGTCTTGATGAATTTATTGCTTTCATTGCTTAATAAGTTTTTTCACCGCAGCAGAAGCATTATTTTGGTTCCAAAAGGAGAAGAGTTATACTCATCCAATGGAGTTAAGAAGTTACAATCATTTTCATTATATCCATGCCATTAAAGGTGGTCTTATGACAAAAGTTCTAAACATCAATTCCCGTGGAAAGCCTGCAGTAGTGTTTAAGAAGCTTACTGACGTATATGAATTTATAGACGAAAAAGATCAAAACTCACTCCCAACACAATTGTTGAGAGAAAGGTTGGAAGAAAATATTCCCGAGGGTTACAAGTTCAAGGTGGAAACCGAAGATTTCTATGCAGAAAGAAAATTATTCAAAGATGAGCCCACAGTTTCTGATTCTGGCAGTGGAGGTGATACCGATGGACAAAAGAGTGACGTAGAAGTTGATAGTATGACTATACAGCAAATTATGGAAGGCTGCAAGAAAAGAAAGTCGAGGCAGTCAAAATCTGTTGACTCAAGTAAGGAAAAGCTGAGGACATGCTCTAAACAAGAACTAGAACGTTCATGCTTGTTATCTGATGAGGATGATGATAGTGATCTTAATGTAGCTCTTAGCGTCTGGAAATCCAAACTTTCAAGACGCAAAAAATTGAAAACCAAATGTAATGGAAGCAGAATATCTACTAGTTCACAGTGCAGCCAAATAACTGGAAATTCTGATCCAATCAATAGTGATCAAGATCTCCTTCCATCGAGTGCAGACCTACCCATCCCTGTAGACGTTAAAGTTGAAACTCCTGAAACTGATGTGACAGAAATCCAAAACACAAACTACATTATCGATGACCTGTCTCTTCTTTGTGATGAAAATGTAAACTCGTGTCTGAGTTCTGAGTTGTCTCTACTTTGTGATGAAAATGTAAACTTGTGTCTGAGTTCCGAGCCTATTGGAGCTGATGAATTGTTTTTGAATCGAGGGTCCACAACATCTAACAAAGAAGCTGAGTATTGTGTTCTAAACAGTGCATGTCATGAATATTTGGTAGGTGATGACCCCGAATTTCTTCAGATGGTAGGAGAATCAAACACTGAGTGGATGAAAAAAGATAACCTGGAGATACAGAAACCCAATTATTCAGATTTTCCTGCATCGGAGAGCATGGAGGGACGATATGCCCCAAGGTGTCTATCCAATGATAGCATGTCGGAAGAAATTTCCCTGACTGAGGAACAGTGCTCTGGCACTTATATTTCACAAGGTAAATCCATAACACACGAGGCCATATGTCAGAATAATTGTGAAGATATGTCAGAAGAAATATCCCCGACTGAGGAGCAGTGCACTGACACTTATATTTCAGAAGGTAAATCCCTTACACACGAGACCATATGTCTGAATAATGGTGAAGTCCTCAATCATTTGCATGGAATGACTAATCTGAATAGCCTCCAACTCCCAGAGATGAGTTTCGGAGCTGAAGTATGTTTAACCGAGAATGGTTACAAAGATACGTTGGAACTTGATCATGAAAGAAAAGGCATTTCAACTGAAGCTACCAGTGATTGTGACTTAAGAGCTGATCATGGAGAAAGTATTTCAACAAAATCTACCACTGATTGTAACTTAAGCCCTGATCATGAAAAAAGTATTTCAACAAGTTCTACCAGTGATGGTAACTTAAGCCCTGATCAGCATTTGATATCTATTGGCAAATGTCCAGCTCAGGAGATAGAACCGCAAATCTCCAATTTTTCTGATTCAGAAAGAAATACTTCACCAGATTTTCATCTCGATGATTCTATGGACAAGTTTAATCAATTTGAAGAACCAAAACGTCATCCAACAAGGCTGCTATCAACTAGAACTGTAAGTTGAATTTAATTGATGTAGTATTTGGTTTAAATTATGCGGAGGTTGTTTATATTCTTCTGCTTTCACTTTCAGACCATATCTCCAACATCTCAGGAAAGATTGTCCAAGGCTATGAAGTCTATGCGGTTACATGATAAAGAATGCAAAAGTAAGTTTCTAGAGTTAAACATTAGTTAGTCGTGAATGTGGCATGGAAATCTCATTTTAAACCTTTTTTTTAATAATAATTTTATCTAATTGTTTGTATAATATAAAAAAGGGTTTTAATGCCTCAATATGCTAGTTAATAACCCCATATTAAATAGAATGTGAAACCGAGCATTTTCTTGAACTAAAAAAAGCCAAGTTTAGCACAGTTCTTAAAGGGGATGAGGACTCAGAGTAAAACTATGAACTAGTTAAAAGCTTTGCAAGTCTCGTCGCCTCTTTTGGCTGTGCTGTTTTCATCATATGTGAAAGAAAAATAATAATGTAATTCAAAACTTGTTTTACCAGGGGAGCATTGGCACTAATGCATGAAAAGAAAAAATTGAGGGCTCCTTTGATAATTTTTTATTTATACTTTCTTTTTAAAATGTTTTTTAAATCATAGTGAAATTCTAAGAATATAATTATAACAAGCCTTATAGTTTGGAAGTACGCCTCCCCCCATCCCCGGGTTTTTTTTGCCTAATTGTTCTCTTTTCATTTTAGCATGTGGTGGCAAACCATATTTCAAGCAAGCAAATTACAAGGTTGGCACAGCTGAAGAGTGCGACCAGATGAAGAGAGTCTATTCCGATATATTTCATGAGCAAAATATAAGGAAATCAAAGAAGAGAAGTCTCCACTCGACAAGCAACACTAAGGTTCCCCATGGTAGAACGAGGAGCACTGCTGTCCAAAGTTGTTCAGACAATGCCATTGCGTTCACACAAAGACAGATGCAGGACATAGAGAGTATTGCCCTGAAACTTACAAATCAGTTAAAGTCAATGAAAGCAATTGTGGAAGACAGACTTCATGTCGAAGGCAACAAGGCTACAGGTTTCAAATTTAACACGGATGAGGTAACTTAACGTATATGAGAACTTAACTTCATTATCGTTAATTACCTTATTGAAAATGCCTTCCCAGTAGTACTGAACTTAAACTTTTGTTTAATTGCAGTCAGCCTCATATGGGGAAAACTTGCTTTAGCTTTCTTAGAATGTTGAGAAATTGAATTTTTCCATGTTCCCTTACACTCTTGATGTCCGACAAACCTACTGTGTAAAATAATTGGATGTGATCTTTGGAGAGTCTTGATTATTAATTGCATTTGGTATTCATTTGCATATAAATGGTGTGTTTAATTAAGCTTTTTATCCTTTTCCCCCGTTTCCCTTAGTGTTACATAGGATGTATGTAGATGTTAGTTTCCATCCTGCATGCCATGTGTTTAACCAAGTCATGCAATTGGCTTTGGCAATTTTTACTTGGAGAAAATTGACACTAATCATTCTTGTAACAACTTGTGGGACTTTGGTCATGGGGGAGGTTTTGTGGGGAACTTGCCCCTCAGGTAATACACATTATGCAGAATGAATTTATCCTATAATTGTCACTTGGATTCTGGTATATTGGCAATTAGCATGTGAACTTCCATGCAACTTATAATCGGTAGAAATATTTTATAGTTAGACTTAAAAGTGACATTATAGTGACTTTGTCCATGGAATTGGTTCTCTCATATAAAGGTGTTTGCTGTCCTCTCATATATTATTCTGTATTTTGGCAGGTGAGAACAGCCATTTCTGATGCAACCAAAGCAGAAGCAAGTGCGAAGAAATGGCTTTCCATGATGTCAAGGGACTGCAACCGCTTTTGTAAAATAATGGTTAGTTCCTCACCATAATCTTGTAAGAAAAACAGAAGGAAAACACCCATTTGAGGCCTGATTTTTCTTCCCCTAACCGACAAATAATTAATTGCAGAAAACAACTGAGAACGGTTCAACTGCTTCTCCAAGTGCAATCCAGAAGATAAAGAGGAAGATTACATTTGCTGATGAAGCTGGTGGAAAGCTTTGTGAAGTGAGGCTGATTGAGGACCACGTCGAGTCTTTTGTGGAAGCCAGTCCTGAAAAGTATGAAGCAGTCAAGTAACTTCGAAAAACTTTCTTGTATACAAACTTATATTGAATCGTTCTCTTTTAAGATTTTTACTTGTAAATTCCCATGTTACATTTAAAAGAGAGTGCAGCGATTTGATTCGATTCTGCCCGAGGAAATGAGATATTGTATCATCTGGTGTTTTGAAATAAATTTTCATTGTTCTCTTCTCCTCAAATCAAATCAAATCAAAATCATGTATATCACTCTGATATCTTTTTTCTTTATCCGTTCATTCTGGCATCTTTAGCATTTTAAATTGGCACGTTTGCTGCTGTTGCAATGCACTTTTGAATGTTTGAGATTGGTTTAGGCAGGCCTTTTCAACTGTAGAAATCAATTTAAGAGTGCTCTTATTTAATTTGATTACGTTTGTTTATTGCTCATTGGTAATCTGGAGGGCAAGAAAATGGATCTCCTTCGTCCTAACACCATTAAAATAAGCCAACCGTATCAGGTAGCTCCCATCACTTCGACAGTGTAGAGTGCTTCTGTTCAACATCAACGGTCAAATTAGAAAGGTCAAAGCAATTGCCAGCCTAGGTCTCAAATTATTATTTGTCTGCTCGTTTAATAGACATAAAAGTCTATTTTGTAATATGCATTTGAAACTCGGTTATTTGAATCTTATGAACATTAAGGTTGGGGATATTTGGAATGAAAAAATTGTTGATTACAATGAGAGAGAAATGTCGCATTACTAGTAATATGTTTGGGTGCAAAATAGTTTGTAATATATAGGTCAAAAAAATATTTTTGGCCATGTATTTGATTGAAGTAACAATTTATTATTTCAACTTTAGTTAGTTTTTAATGGATAATAATTTAGTCTCTAAATTTTCAATTTAATTCTTGTAGTTTAAAATTTGCAACAATTTTGTCCAAATTATGAAAAATCTCATTAAAATTAGGTGTCAGATTTTTATTTATTATGTATTGATTTAGTCTTTATAGTTTATTAATACATTTAGTCTCTCATTATTTTATCCATCTAAATGTATAAAAGAAAATTTATATATATATAGGAAATTATATTAAATTTTAAAAACATTTTCACTATTGTTACAAATTTTAGACTACATGTATTAAATTGTTACATATTTCATTTCAGAAATTCAATTGTTATAAATTTGAGAGTATAGTGACTAAATCGTTACAAATTAAAGTTTAGGACTAAATTATTACTAGGATAGAATACGCACCAAAAAGAAAGAACCTCACGACCTCTAAAACTCTGGTCACTATGCTAACACCTTGCGTGCATTAGTTAGGAGCATTCTGACTAGACACAAAGCCTTTAGTTATTCAACTGAGAATCATTAATATTTTTCTAATACAATAATATATGAGATGAAAATTTGAAGTCATAATATTTTCATCGAAAATATATATTTTAACAAAGTTGATCTATGCTTAGATTGATCTATAAACATTAAGTAATATTGAAAACTAAACCATAATAAATATTTACATATCATATTAATTTATGGAAAATAATTGGCTCCTCACTAATAAGAAGAAATCTTGTCCACACTACCATTTAATATTTGACAACTCATCATTAAATATTAAATGGTGGTGTGGACAAGATTCCTCGAGGAGCCAAGTATTTTCTTTAATTTATTTGGTATGAATACTCATTTTTTTTAAACATATATTAAAAATTATAACCGGTTAAATTAACTAGTTTCTTATAGAGGCTTTTACCTTTTTTTTTTCTGGTTAAAAATTAGTTGGTGAATTAAAAAAACAAAATTTGAATAGAAAATAAAAATTACAACACTGCCCAAGTTTAGATACAATGTGATGAAATTAAAAGGCTGCTCTGAAAATTGAAATTTAGGGATAAATTTTGAATTTTTTTTTTCTCGTTCATTGTTTTAGTCCAACAAGAAGGTGATGAGATTTGAAGGCTGCCCCTCTCGTCTCTGAAAATGGAAGTCAAAATCAACGGCCATCAGCCATGGTTCTGAATTGGATTCCCCATTAACTGCAATTGTGGGTCCCTTCCCCATTGGAAGCTCTGGCCATGGCCATGGCAATGGCCCCATCACTCCGTAACTGTAACAAACCATTCATTCCATTAATTTCTCATCATTCCCCTCTGCAGAAAGTGGAACATTCAGAACCCCACCAACCAAAATTTCTCTCTGTAAACCGAAACCCTCACCATGAAATCCGAGCTCTCACCGACACCGACAATGGCCGCTCCCACTGGGGACTCCTTCTTCCTCTCCAAGAAGGCCCGCTACAAATTCTGGGCGCTCGCTGCCATTCTCCTCCTCGCCTTCTGGTCCATGTTCACCGGCTCCGTCTCCCTCAAATGGTCCCCCTCCGCCCATTTCGCCCGATTCTACGACCGCCCCCGCAGCCCCGTCTTCCACGATCTCGACATTCTCGTAATCTTTTAACCATTTTTTTACTTGTGCTTCCTGATCTTGATTCCTGCTGTTGAGGGTTTTTTCTTTTTTGGTGAATGAAATCGTAGGAAGTGGAGGAGCGTGAGAGGGCGGTGCGGCACATGTGGAATCTGTACACGCACGGCGGCGGCGCCCGCCTGCCGCGGTTCTGGTCGGAGGCTTTTGAGGCGGCGTACGAGGATTTGATCGGCGATGTCCCCGCCGTTCGAGACGCTGCCCTTCTCGAGGTCGCCAGGATGTCTCTGCGATCTGTGAACCTCGATCCGATTCCGATTAAATCCAAGGTTAGTCCACATTAAAAATTCTTTTTTTCCCTTTTCTGTAGCAATGGCGAATCGGCAATCTTTATAATTTTCTTGCATCTACACTCGAATAGAGATGGGTTTGGAAGATTATGATTTTCACCACAACATCCAATTCGTTTTCTTTTTAATCAAAAAATTTACTATGACTTTGTAATTGAGTTGATGTGGTTATGGTGTGCAGATTGAGGAGCTCAAAACCAACTCTATGAACTGAGTAAGCTGTTGGGCTGTGTTTATTTGGGGGAATTTATTTACTCAAAAAGTTATATACTACATTTAAAAAAAAAAAAACAAAGGAATGTACAAAATTTACCAATATCAACTGTGAAAGTGAAACTACTTTATTTTTCTGTCTCTCTCTCTCTTGTGTTTTATTCAATGGTTATTAAAGTGGCAGCTACTACTTTTGGCCACATTCTACCATTTGTCATACTTTACAACTTTCAGATCTTAATGGTTGAATTAAGAATAGGGATGAGTCAAAATAAACAGCCCAAGTAGAGAAGAATATTATTTCTAATTCTACTCTACATCACTAATTTTAAGCCATACCATTAAATTTTAAAAGGTATTTTTGATGGGTAGCATTTGTAAATATACCTTCTTAGTTTTGCAAATATGGCAAAGATTTTAAAATCTAATTTTTTGGTTTTTTTTTTCCTTTGTTATTCTTAACTTTTTCTTTGATATATAGTGATATGATTTATATATTTAGTATAAAACACATTGATGATACATATGAATATGATATTAGGTGTGTTAGTTATATAACTAATATATCATTGGTATAGTTAATATATATTAATTGCACTAATGATATATTTCATTGATAATATTTTTTTATTAAACGTTTTTAGTGATGTATCAAATATATTAATGATATACTTCATTTTAGATGTATCATTAATATAATTAATATACCTAATTTCACTCCGTCTCCAATTTTAAAATTAAGTTAGACCTGCCAAGTAAAATAATGAGTGAATTATATAATTTTTTTTATACAACATGTGGGGTGGGGGTTCGGACTCATGACTTCTTGATCAGAGATAGATGCCTTAACCACTTAAACTATGTTCGATTTGAATGATAGAGATCCACTAGTTAAAAGTTATTTAGTCGACCGACTTTAAAATTTTCCTATGAAAAAATTACTCAGCAAAGACATATACCTTCTGAGTTCAACTTAATTTCATTACTCTTTAACAACATTCAAGGAAAAAAAAACAAACAAATTGATGAGTCTTGTCAATTACAAAATAAACTTTCAAACTATTATTTTTTAATCTAATGTCCAAAAACAAATTACTTCCTTGCACTGATTTTCTAAAATAAATAAAAATCACAATGGGTCACAAACTAGCCTAAAAAAAATATTACAGCAATGCAACTAGTATTAACTAGACAATACCCTAAGCAAGGCTCTGAACAGAATCTAACACTATCCAATATAGCCTCGGCACCGAGCACCTGTACAGAATCTTCTAACACTATTCAATATAGCATCGGCACCAAGCCCCTCGCAACACTAGTTAGACTAGGCTATTAACGTTGCGCCATTTTTCCTAACTCGGTTGACCCAATAACATCCTACAAAAATGGCATAGCATGAGGCAGAGGCAGAGGCAGAGGCAAGTCTAAAGAGCTGATGGGGCAGGTCAGTTATTCAAGCCTGCAAAGGCTTGTAAGTTCAAAGTCGAAATAATGGGGGCAGCGCCAGCCCAGCTCACAAATCAAAATTCAAAATGTGCATATAAGTTTAAAAATTGAACTTGTAAATCCAAACATGAGCACATACCGGGCGGCATTGCAGCACACTACATCAACATGATCAATGGGCCTCTGGAGGCCAACTGCGAAATGCCAATGAATACCAAACTCCAGAAAAGGGACGAACAAAGAAAGTGAAACACAAGAATAAATTACCTCGGTTAGGTTAAATCCAGCTCAAAAATGTTTGGACAG